>JAQGBT010001674.1:0-29752 GCA_034698585.1 Disparrhopalites patrizii | reverse complement strand
AGTGCCCCAATAAATACGTCATTTATTCCTGTGTATTAGTTGCACGATCACATCATATACATTTCATATTCACGCAAGTTAAATTCGCAAAAGTTAAATAGCATTGATAAAACATTTTATAGATTTTAATTAGACATGTATAGCTGTATACACCATACACAATGCATAACGAATACTCACCTGTATATGGCGTTGCAACATAAATCTCTACCAACACATCCAGGAGGTGAATTATAAATGACCAGATTCCATAAATTAAGACAAGTCCACAGTAAGGAGTATCCAGCGGATTGTTTGGATCGTCAAAATATGCGCAGTATGGCAGGGCGAACCCAAAAACACTGGCGTATATTATAATGAAGATATTCCAGATTACTACCCAAGGCTCCTTGGCCGTGAAAATATTTTGAATATTGCTATGTTGGTAGCAAAAGTGATGTTCCTACAGGAAAAGACGAGACAAGAGAAACATATTTTAGAAGCGAATTTCGCTGTTATTGCTGAATGAAGTGAGATTTGTCATGCAAACCCGACACAATGTAAAAATACAAAAAACAAAACAGGTATTACTTTTGCGATTCCCGGTGAAAAATTGCTCATGGTTACGATATGTGTAGCTTTTGAATCATCTTGAATATCATGCTTGATTCCGCGGTTAAAGCCAGAACCCCTGTTCATTATTTTAGAAAAAATGTAATTACATTTACGGCCAGAAATATCTGCAAAACTCAAACACAGATCCTTGCTACTTATGATTGATGTCTTTGATGTGCTTTTGTTACTTTCTCAATTGCATCGGGAAATTGATGCTAAAATTCTCTTCTTCACCTTTCTCGACCCAGCTAACGCCACCTTGCTCCACCAACTTGTAGTTGGAGAACATCGCGGTGAATCGTTCCTTTGACATAGAAAGGTGTACTGGTTAAAATAATTTACCAATTTAATACCCATTTAATATCTGAGGGTGAATAATTGCAAATAAGGTACATTGATTCTAGTCCTCATAACGATCATTTCCTGTGGAAAGATTTTCATCACTTGATCGAAGTCCCGTTTGTTGATTGTTATTATTTGACAAACCGTCCTCGTCTCAATCGTCGTACGGGACGGAAAGGAGAAAAAAAGATTTGTTTCTCCAAAGATTGAGCCCGGCCTTAACACCAGGGCAGTCTTATCTGGATCAAATTTGCTTTTCACACCGAGCTCGCCTTGAATAACGTAGTGCATATCTTTGGATTTAGATCCCTGTTGACAAACTATCATATCTGGGACATACAGCTGGAATTTGACTATCCGGGAAATCACATGCAGAAAAGTCATGTTCAGTCCACGAAAAAGAGGGGATTTTGTGAGCATTTCCTCGCAAATGTCAAACATTAATTCTTCCTGTAGGGGTATAGGAATCTCGGAGATATCGATTTTGCTGTTACCCTCCCTGTAATTCCACAGAGCGTGGTAGTACTCCGTGATTTTGTCGATGTAAATTGAAGGAACGTTGCATTCTCTCTGTTAATTCAACGTTTTAATCAGGATAATAATTTATCATCAATAATCGAAATTCACCCTCCCTAAATTATTTGTGAGCCGTCCTGAACGACCAAAGGAGCGTCTAGCTAATTATTGCAACGAAAAAGTACCCACCATGTATTTATGAATTCCTCGCAGTCGGTGATACACATCGAATCTGGCTGCGTCATGGTCCACGTAAAACTCGGTAATTAAATTGCTCAAGGCCCCCTGGATAATGATGGAGCCCACAATCATAACAATGACTGTGACAATAGTATCTGTGTAATGCATGGGATACAAGTCCCCATAGCCAACGGTGGTAAAGATGGCCACTATGAAATCCAGCGTTAAAAAGTATAAATCCAGTGCTGCAGGTTGTATCTGCGTTTCAAACAACGCATTTTCAGTTCGAAGGAATAACCAACTAGCTGTTTCTTCCCGGTCCACAATATCCGCCGCTCGACCAAGCATCCAATCTATGTATGTCTTCAGAATACAAATGATTACAAAATTAGTTCCGTTAGCCCACGATTAAAATTCGAATCGTGAACAATTTAGGAAACAATCGTTTAAACCATTTTGCAGAACCTTTTATGTTTTTATCGAATTAGAAAATATAGGCGATGATTAAAGCACATACCACACCATTAAGAAGATAAATGACACAAGCAAAGAAGTGAGTGAGTAATATGTAGTCGTAAAAGAACTGAAGAAGCTTGACGAGTCGCTCATCCCCATGTTTTGTGATCAATAAAGTTTCTACATGAGCAAGGACAGATGCTGTTAGTAAGTGTGAACGAAAAAACAAATGATGGATATTTCTTGCATTTGAAAAAACTAACCAAATAATTGCCTGGCTCTGAAAAGTCTTAAGAATCGGTTGAACTTGAGGTAAAACACGTAGTTGAGGTAGCGTAAGGATTCCGTGCCCACGATGGCAATGTAAATGTCAGTGAATGGAATCATAGCCAATAAGTCCAAGACAAACTGAGCCACACTGTACTGGACCAAGAAGATTTGACATGGACAATTAGTGTAATTACGCCAGATCTCCACCGACAGCCTCATGAGGACGTCCAGGGCAAATATGTGATCCAGGATGTTCAAGAAATTCCATGTGGAATGATGATAGTAGGAGAAAATGGCAATGTAGGTGGTGAGCCAATAGGTGATGAGTAGGATGACACACATGAAACATTCCCAAAAAAGGAAGAAGTTTATTTTGTCCAGAGCTCGAAACGGGAGCGGAACCGAAACGGGCAACGTGACGGTCCGGGTGATCCGATTCTTCCGACCTTTTTTGTTTTCCGTGTCTCCGCCACGCAATTCTTCCTCTGCCTCCTTCGCATTTAGCTTTGGCGTACGCTCCTGATCGGATCCGGCCATCCTTCAAAGATCTTCCCGATTCAAGATGCCGCATCGACAAGAGCTCCTCCTATAAATCTTCACTAAAGGCAAATGGATGCTGTCGTAATTAATTACTCTTTGTAAGAAGGAACTCGATCTGCAAATCATAACAAAATCACGATGCTAAAAATTGCCCGCTTGATCATACACAAAATACAACAGATAAAGCAACAAGGAGTGGATAACCAGACTAGATTCCAACAATTTGCTACTCACTCCAGCCTCAAAAATATGTACATCAGTATACACATGTAAAGGATTATTTACTACCTATTATTTAGTTTTTAGCTCAGCTGAACATTGAACAAGAGAAAAATTGTCAACAATATAATATGTATATATACTACGATTATGAACCTACAGTGTACAATGTACATTTTTTATTTAAATTAATTATTTAATTAATTAAATAAAGAATATTGTAAACTTGTTCAGATTTTGTAGCGAGAGAGGACAAAGGCTAAATAAAAAAGGACTTTGTTACAAAATTTAACGCTTGACCTTGTCACACGAAAGCCGTCATGGCTTGACCAATTTTTCACGGGTCGACATTCGACATATTGCTAGTTTTACTACAACCGCCATGAAAAGTGTAAAATACATACATCTTTAACGAATTTGCCGCGATTTGCAACTTGCAACTCTGCTCATCATCTGTGATCTTTGGTATTTTTATTAACTTTGTTTTTACAAACGTATATTCCCCTTTGTTCTCCCCGAATGCAAATCAATGAATTCCTCCCGACGGCATTCCTCCTACTTTACACGGGGCATACGACCATGACCATATAATAATTAATATAAGCAATTGTCAAAAATAGTAATAATGTAACATTATTGGTATATGTAGATACCTATACAGATAGATTTCGAGTACCAAAGGACTTCCTTCCTCCTGAATCGCCTGAATGTAATCCCAAGCCACAACGCCACAAGGATTTGTAATGGTCGTCGATCCTTGCTACCTTCGACGGGTTCTTAACTTCGGATATCCCCGGCTACCGGGAATTCCATGTAATTCCATGTAATCCGAGATGTTCCATGAAATTTAATCCTGAAAAACTTAGGAGTTGGAATTGTTTCGGAAATGCTCTAAATTCGTAACATTGCGTCTCCTGTGTGGATGTACGTATGTAAGATACAGCCTACAGCCCGCCTCCCATGAATCCCCCGGCATCCCGACTTCCCGACAGAAATACGTTGATGTGTGTCTGTGTGTACCTGGATTCCCGCCGAGGATCCCGTCGCCCTAGCAACATTCTCCTTCTCACAGTTAATTAATCGATAATGGCATCAAGGAAGTGTTTATCTTAGTAAAGCTTAGCTTAGTATTTCTGCCATTCATAGTAATTGATAATTACTCCAAATTACAAAGTGTAGCGTATTCGGAGTTTCGGAGGATTAGAAGTTTTGCAGTTTACAGAATTTTTGGTGTAAATTGGACACAAAAACGTAAATTATGGTTCGATTAACCAGAGCTGTCGTCCTCCAAGGTATCTCCAAGGTGTCCATAGACAAGAGAGACACTCTGGAGATTGACAAGGAGTTTGGCCGCATCACCCATCTTCACCTTCAGAGGAAGAAGATTTCTACGCTGGTAAGTTAAGCTTTGAAGTTAGACAAATACAAATTTCCTATCATTAAAGTATGGGATTACGGTTTATGCAATTGTACACAAGTTACGACTGAGTAGAAAAAACATACTTGCATGCATGCTATGTTGATTCAAATCAGCCCAAGTCCATATGGTAAAGTTATTTAAGTTATAAAAATACCTACATATAATATGTACTTTAGGTAAAAAGGGTCACATTCCCTGCTTTTACCCGTGGTCGAAGGTTGCGATGTATCTATGTAACCCTTTCAAAATTTGACTCCAAAAATGATGAAGTTATTCTCTTTTCACAGCTTTGTATTTAGCATCAACAGACGCTTCTCCGAAGTCCAGCTACCTGGACTGTATAGCCTTCGTGTTATTATTATTATTTATTATAGTACATAATGTATACTGCTGTATTATTGCTTTAACCGCATTCACAATACACGTCCCATGTGTGTGTACGTTTCTTCCTGAATTTAAAAATTGTTTGCTTGTTTCACTTTTTGTTCAGAGAGAATCAACGTGTAGTCAAACATTGTATTTGACATAAGGTTTTTGCAAAAGCGTGAAAATTGAGGCAATTTGTGCAAAAACTGATACCCATTTGATTTTTGTTGAACTTCAGGATAGTCTTCACTTATTTCACAGCCTCACGGTTCTTTACCTGTACGAGAACCAAATCTCGAGGATCGAGGGCTTACAACAGGCATACAATTTGGAGATACTTCATTTACAGAGAAATCGCATCCAAAGGATTGAGAATCTTCTCGAGTGTCGTCAATTACGCATTCTGTACGCACTGTTTTTTCAATATTTAAAAATTTTTTAAGTTAGTCATGCTGTTTTTTTGAGAATGGCTTTTTCTATCTCCAGATATTTAGGCTACAATGAGATTGACACCGTTGAGGGGCTGCATAGCCTGGAGAGATTGGAAGAGCTTCATGTGGAAAACCAAAGACTACCAGTTGGAACGAGCTTGACCTTTGACCCCAAGTCCTTGGCTACTTTAAGCGTACGTAAACGAACTCGTGAATGACTAGTTACTTATGTGGAAAATGCAATGTACCATTCGCTTTGCGAAGATTTACGAAATATACATGGAAGAGTAGATCCCAAAAAAAGTGACACCATTTGAATTTCAGAATACGCTTATATTGCTAAATGTAACGGGGAATCATATCACCCATTTGGAGGATTTAGCGGGCATGGAGGAGCTACACACGCTTATGGCAGGGGACAATTATATTCAGGACTTGGACAGTGCTGCTCTCGTCATTCGTACGATGGCCAATCTGCAAGTTTTGGACCTCCGAAATAATCCCATAGCCAAGCGTCCTCAATTCAAAGAACGTATCATTGGCTATGGAGTGAATATCAGTGAGTCTTCCTGCGTTGAAATAATAAATGGGCAAAAATACATATTTATATGCGGAAGTGCAATTCAATACGGTGTATTAATGCTTAACGCCGGAAACAGAAATTTTGAACGAGAAGGAAGTCACGGACACCATGAGAGATTTCATCCAGCGTTTTGCAGCGGTGAAAGCGAACCGACTCCAGAGCGCTGTGCACGCCTATCAGCGCAGCCAATCAGAACTCATTGAGCGACCCTCCACGAAAGCTTCCGTTGGACCGGACGCCTCACTTGTCACTCAATCCGACAATAATATTCCGGACAGCCTGATCCCCGGGAAAGTGCCATCAACAGCGTCCCAAAGAGATCTCCAAAGTGCTTTGCGCCGTCGGGACTCTTTGACCTCGCCATCCAAATCCAATCTTCTCCTAAATCTGTCCTCCTCAGATGTGGATAGCAACAGTCGGTGTTCCTTCACCCAGACGAACACATATGTCCGGAATCCCGCCCCGAGATTACCCACCACCTCAATGCCCCAATTCATTTTGGCACCACCCAAGTTTAATCAGCCCTATTCAGCGGAATCTCTCCCAGGGAAAACTATTGGGGGGAAGAAGAAAAAGCGTGGGTCTATTGCCGTGCCGAAGTTCAATAAATCTAAAAGGGACAGCATGGACTCAACACAGTCAGAGAATTCTTTGTTCAAAACCCCAGCTGGAAATCCGTTCCAGAATGAGAGAGGCGGAGCTGTTGTTAAACTTATTAAACCTCCCATGAATCTTCGTTGTAGTAGAGAAAGCTTTTTAGAAGGGATGCCCATGCCGTCCAAGTCCCTCTTGAGATTGGACTCGAGTGGTGGTCAGGAGCCCGGTGATGTCCTCGTCACACCCAAAGTCAGAAGCAGTGCTCGATTCTTCAATTCAAAAGACCCTCACAAACCATCTTCGGCAGTTGAAGTGTCCGAGGAAGGTCATCCGCATATGGTTCCCAATGAACTCTTGGATAAGCCTCCATTCACCACTTCCGTCTACGAGCTTCCGCCTTGGCCACACATTGTGAGGCGATGGGCGGCGGAACAGCCGGCCGTCACCTTCATGCCTTAGAAACTCCATTGTTATGCTAAAAATTAAATTAACTAGCAAGGTAAAACGGGGTGCGTATTGCAAATGCATGAGGTAAACGTTCGGTCTATTTGACGTTGGGACCAAAAAGCTGGGACCAATAATTATTTAATTATTGTAAACATAAGGAGATTGTGTCCAACCAGAGTTAGTAATGAATAAAGAATGCTGTAATCAAATGTAACCTTACCTTACCATTTCTGTAGAATAAATTATCGGTAACGTTACCTCATCGCGTTGCGTGAATGTAGCATTTTTACAATCACCTCGACCTAATCTAAAGATAATGAAACGGAATAATGAATGCCAAGCGCTAAGCAAAATAACCGCTTTTCAAATTCAAATGATAATGTATAAATAATATGCATACATATATTATATTTATTATATGTATATGTACATCTATTATTTTTCAAATATCTTCGTAGTCTTCGTATGCGTATTGCATAATATGTATTGTATACTACAGCGGTCTAGGGTTTTACCTCTTTAACTAGTTCTAGTAAAGTAACCCTTCCCTTCCCGGTACCGGTACGATGTACACAATATTATGTAAATTGTAAATTGTAAGCAGGAATGGATTAATTCTACTCTAGATTTCCCTTCAAATCCTTCAAATTATTCCACTCTGCTTCACAGATTTCCCGCCATAATTTGTAATTATTTACTGTATTAATTCAGACCAAAATTCAAATGTACTCTAACCTTGATTTACCCCACTGTAATTTGTAAGTACCTGAATAATTATTGGGACCATAATTATTTCCATTATTTCTAAGACAAATATTTGTAAAAATTAAGCTGCCTAGAGCACTCGCCACTTGGGGGAAATGAATTGTGTACCAACACCGTTGCAAGTTAGTACCACTTCAAGTGCTGTTGCAACTCCACAGCCCCATTACGTCCCTGGATATGGCGGCTACGTCCCTCAGTCCAAGTTTCGACCCGGCAATACCTACGGGATGACCACTCATCGGATTCTGCTCGATCCATGCATTCATATGAGTCCTAGGTCCATGCTCACGAATCTTCAGCTCGATTATTGCACGGTATTTCTACTTTTTGCATTTTTAGATCCCATGTTTGTGTCTTCGAATGTGTTGGTGAAAATGAGTGTAATTCAAGGGTATCACGTAATGACGGAATGATATAAAACAATTGTGTCCGTGCTGATTCAAATATTTGTTCAGGATGACTTCGGACGTGCGGCAGTCGGTGCGGATCCCCTCCTTAATGCACAGATGGCACTCGCGAAAGGTCGGGCGAACAGTTTTGGTGGCGGACAACTTCTTCAAGCGGATCAGACTCGTGGCTACGCTGGCTACATCCCCAAATTTCAGACCATTCTTGGTCACACTTATTCACCATCCTGTAACCAGGCCTTGGCTTCGTTTGAGCAGGAGCAAGGGCGAAACCGACTTTTTAACAAAGTATGTCTGTTTGTCATTAATGCCCTCAGAATTCTATGATTTACATGATTTTGCATTATTTTACTGCTGTATGAGGTTATGACATAGGATGTGAGGTATTTTTAAGTTAGCTGAGCGATCAGTCCGGTCCGGCCGGGTAGAATTAAGCTAGAAACCAATTCCGTTCCGATGAATGATAATGTTTTGTGCCGTATTTCAAAGGAACTGGAGGCCCTGGATGGATGGCGATTCTGTTACAAAACTAAGCCTTGGGAGTTCCCGGAAGTACAAAGAACGGGAGCGGATCCCCAAGCGTCTTCTCCATCGCCTTGCTGCCCACAACCCAGGTTTCAGCCCAATGATGGCCAATGCTCGGCTGGCGGTTGTGGATGTGGAGGTTGATTATCTTCTACTAACCTTTTTATATTCTACTTCACGTAGCCTTTCATTATAGGTACATACATAGGTAGTATGCCCGTATTTTACAAAAATATGCATTATATTCTTTAGGTTGAACTTTTTATTTTAAAGCTGTGAAATCGTGCAAACGTTCAACGCTTGGGTTGTTCTAGTATATTGCTCTTATTTGCTAATGTTGCTAGCCAAGAGAAAGGAATCAAATTCAATATCTAAATTGCTTCTATAATAATTGTTGTATGTACAATACCACGAATTTAGTTTAAACGGTCTATCTAAAAACTTGGGTTTACTCACAGCAAATTGCTTTCGACTTTATATTAAACCCTATATTTTATCGTTATGTCATTGACTCGGCTGTAAACCATGTCGCTACTTGACGCCATTCGGTACTACATATTATGGAAAATATGAAAGAGCAGAAGATATTGGCAAATTCTTACTTGTATTGTCTCTAAAATTGAGATGCTGTGATTGCAGGATTTTCACATTAGTACGTCAAATATTTTGTATTTATTTTGAAAATAATTTTTCGAGTTTAAAGAATTTATAAACTCTTTTATAAGTTTAAGCCCACAATGTGAACTATTACAAAAGTATATTGGTATATTTTGCAACATGTACGAAGTTACGAACGAAGACTAAAACTCACAATCCATAGCCAATGTCGTCGAAATTAAGGCTACTACAATTCACTAATGAGGTTTTATTTGTTGTTGGGTAATGACCAGGTGATGATTATTGTCAGGATGAAAGAGAGCAATGGCCTCGGACAAAATCTTGCTGTGGGTGTGATAACCTCCTCAATTTTACCATTTTGACCAAGGAACGTCCGTCTTGTGATTATGGGGATCGGCGGTAATGCCAAATTAGTTCTTTTTTTGTACTTTATGTTAATGCTGACAAGTAGTTGCTAGTTGCAACCATAATCAATGGTAGTTCCTGAAAATGCTTCATAATATATGCACATATGTATTTGAATCGAGTAGTACATGAGTCGTTGTGGTGCAATTACAGAATGTGGGGTATAGCAACGGATGCTTTTCTCAATCGCCCCGTAGGGGACATTATTCCAAGGAAAAATGCCTTCGCTGTCTCCAGGTAATTACGTCCATATAATACCCCAATAAGTGGTTATAGCGGAACTTGAGTTTCAAAAACTGATATCTGCAAGGATAGCTCTTTTTAGACGGCATTCTATTTCCATTATAAACAATTATTTACAATAGTTTTTGTCTAACAATAAGAGCATTTTCTCTATCATCTACTGTCTCACTTTCAATCTTTCTTCTTTCGTGTTGTCGGGTGCTTTCCCTCCATATTTTATGTTTGAACTTCGTGCGGAAATGCCGCCATCAACGCGGTCAATTCTTGTCGGGTCTCGATGTGGATGCTGTGACTATATATCCTCCATAAAATACTAGGTCTTCGTCTCGTTTTCATTGTAATCTACATTTAATATTGGACATTCCGCAGCACAAGGAACATCGTGTCAATTTCTGCGCAATTATTTTCACTTACGTCACTATATATTGCTACTTTTGCATCAAAGCGTCCGCGCAATGGCGCAATCAGTCGAAAACAATCTCTAATCACTATGAAAATATGTGCAACACATACTACTAAAATACATAAATAATATATGCACAGATTATTATCACTTAACACGATCATATAATATTTATTATGTATATTTTATGCGACAAAGAGACGCAAACAAAAGGACTCAGCTCCAGCTCTCAGCCTCAGCTCATCAGGTCAGCTGATCAGCAGTCAGCATCTGAGCATTCAATAACAAGAAATATGTTAGGTTTAGGTACTAAAACGTTTAGGTGTCCAGTTGTCCAGGTCCACATCCCGAGTCCAGATTCCAGACACCAGAGAGTGATTGAGAGCCCAGATTTCAGAAACTTTGTCCTATTTATTCTCTAGGTTTTTCTGTAATCAGTAGTCCTTTTACAGCATCAATAATTCTCAAATTTCCTGGTTACTACTTAAAGTGCCAAGGAGTGAGAGTCACTCCGATTGTTTACTAGCGAAGTGGTGTGGTCCGCCAGTCCACCTTAAATAATTTTGAATTTGGTTAATTTAATTTAATTATTTCAATCACAAAATGATCACCATTGGTGCTATTGGTGGAAGGAAAACTATTGGGTGATTCATAGCAATCGTTTACACTAACTTTTAATCGCGTGTTGCTGTACCAATTACCAATGTTCTTCTTCGTCTTATGAATTCTCTTGTTTTTAGGCCGCCAATTGATAGAATCCAACAAATCTACCGAGGTTGTGAGGGCTTGCCTCCAAATTACACGGGGCATGTTCCAGGAGAACAATTCCGGATTGGCAAGACGTACACTTCCTCCACCAGAAATGCTCGACGGGCACTTGACACCACTCAACATACTCCCTTGTGTTATCCTCCGCCCTTTAAGAGGTGACAACTTCAACAGTTGACCCGGAATTTTTGCTCTTTACCTTTATAAATTTAAAAAAAATTCTTTGGTTGTTTCTCAAGGTTAGATACGCGTATATTCCTTTACCTCGTATTTAAATTAGATTTTTAAAAATTTTAATTTCGTCCTTTTTGACACCATCTGTGAAGTATGAGGTTGGAAATAAATTGGAAAAATTCTCTAAGTGAATTTGAATGTGTCAGCATTTGTGTCATTCTTGATTTGAGTAGGTGAGTCAATTAATGATGAATCAATTATTGCCATTATGCTATGTTTGTAGAAAATTATTGTTATAACAGTTAACACCTATATAATTGCCTATTTTAAGTCCAGTCGTCAACATCAGTAGCATCAACATTTGTTAAGATTCCACAAAGCAATAGTATAGATGATAATAACATTTAGAGCTAGAAATAGAATTTCTGGATTTATAGAAATTTTTTCCAAAAAATCAATGTCCTGCATGAAGATGACGATGATCAAAGATCAGGAAAATATCCATTTGTCATTTATTGGGCTATTTAAGTGCGTACTTAATATTCCGTCTGTGGGAACGTCCAGTGAAATGTTCAGAAGGAAATGGAAACATCAATTACGAAAAGCATTTCTGAACCTCAAAAGGCCGGAAACACTCTAAAATGCCGTCGAATACAGGAGTTCGCCGCCTAGATGTCTGACTATTGTAGCTTTTGACGTTCACGCGCGCTGGCAATAAAACAAACACTCCCATATTCAATGGATTTGGTAAATGACTTCGAATGATTCGATTGTCCGTGATGATTCCTGGAGATAAGTAAAGGCTTTTAGATTGATTCATAGATTAGTTGAGGAAGCCATGGGAGTGGCAGTAAATTATTGGTATTAAGTGCTGTATGTCTTGGGAAGGAAAACAAATGACGATGGCGCTAATTACCCACAAAACAAATATGAACCAAATGGATTCCCATTCCACTGAGTAATTTTCCACCCAAAAAACAAATGATGAGCCTTTAGGAAAAACGTTCGGAAAAACAGTGTGTTGTGGAGTCTGGTGCTAAGCAATCCGACAAACGCTCACCCAGAAATGTCCAAAAACGCACAGATCTTTTTCACTCTTGAGACACTTCCAGTGACCAGCAAGGTTCTTGGGTTGCCTTCATATCCCAGTGGACTGGACAGACATTTGTCTCGGGACAATCACTACCAACAAGAATTTAGGCGGCTCTTCCTCTGCCTAAACTTTGCTGGCAATAGCCCCATTTCTCTTGGGCGAAGAGGAAAATTTGAGGTCAAATGGCAGTCCTTAACCACCGGTCTCTCTCTCGTCGCAGCCATAGCCACGACCATCTTTTGGCTAACGTACTTGATCGATTTCACTGGAAAACAGAACATTTTTCGAAATTTGTAAGTTTCGTCAGTAGCATTTAGCATGCATAAAAATGCCTATTTATTGTCAAATACAAGAAAAGCGACTATTTGTAATAATTCTTGCGAGCGCAATTTATAACGCTTCTGAAATATTTTTAACGAACTAAACCAATTGCGCCTATCGCTGTGCCAGGGAATGGAAACAAAAAGAGTTGATGGTTGACTACGTGAAATCTTCCACGGTACAGCCGGCCGTGAGAAGCGCCACCCTTACATCCTTGAAGGTCATCCTGGGAATGTCGGGTGTTTTCCAAATTATGGGCTTGGTCTTCGGTTGGAACAGGGCCAAATATATGAGCCAGTTTTTGAACCGCTGGCCTGAATTCCATGCCCAGCTTCAAGATGCTTTCCCCAGATTGAGGATTTATGAAAGCGAGCATTCAATCGAGAATGCTTTTTTCCGATGGATATACGTCTGGGGCACACTTTTCATAATGGGTCCAAGCTGTGTTGGGTTTGTGGCCTCTATTTTCATTGCGAATTCGTTTTTCCAAAATTTGTTTTTCCTGTACATCGACTTCCGTCTCATCACCGTCGAACTTGTGGACGATGCGCTAATCGTCCTGGCATATGGATTGATCATCAAGGGATTTCGTCAGGTTTTAATTTTCCTTTTAAGATTTTCTAGTCGTAAAATTATCCCAATTGTGTATGGCTTTCCAAGCATGATTTTTGCTTTATAATGACTTAAATCCCACGCGTAATTACCTGAAGAATGTCATTGTAGATTCGAAAGGGAATTCAGCAGGCGGTGATGTGGGAAAACGTTAGGGAGTCTAAAGTCAAACAATGGAAACTGCTGTTGCAACTGGTTCGAGACCAGGCTGAAGTCCTCGCCGTGCATCAGAAACCAGCAGAACTTGTGTTTGTTATCCGGTGTATCACTTCCATCACGCTCTTTATTTTCATTGTCGTTAATATCCCCGTAAAATTGGAATTCATCGATTTCCATTTAGTTTGGGCTGGTTATGGGCTACTGCAAATTGGGCGTTTGTACTTCAAAACTTGGATGGCCGATGAAATGACTGCTTCGGTAATTTCTGTACTAACATTTCTCGTTTGCCTACACTCATATTTCTTCACGTGCATACATGACGATATCTTTGCCGTACTTTTCCTGCAGGAAGCGAAGATCTCCAAGGAACTGAGTTTGATACACACCGAAAATTTGGATAATTCTACAGCCCTGCAGGTATACCTAGTATTGTCAAATTGAATGTGCCCTGCGATCAATGCTTTCCCATCATTAGTGGTTACTTGCCTTCCCAAAATGCCCTAAAAATGCCGAAAAATAAATGTCCGCCATATAAGGCATATACCCGGGCTTATTCCCCCAGCATTTAAGTAATATAATGGGCGGCAAGTTGATATTACAAGTAGAGTCAGTCAATGATTCTTGATTTTCAAAAATTTGTGCTTAATGGATGAAAAACGTTCTACAGTTTTAGAAAAAAAATTTTTCTGGATGTTTGAATGAAAAATGTCTGGTAAGCATTTTTGAGCTTAGAAGCAACATTTTTTATTTTGTAAATTCTCCGTTTCACGAAATCAAAAAAAATATGCTTATTAGCCCAAAAATTAGCTTTTCCAAACACAATCTTGAATTTGTTTCAAACATGTCCAGCAAAATATTTTTGTCATAAAATAACGCAGAATAGCTGTTCTCCAGCAGTCCCTTATCGGTTACTTAATTGCTATTCCTAACTTGAGATAGAATTTTCAGTCGGTACTTGGACAAGATCCGAACTCGTTGAAAAACCAAGTAGAAATATTGTCAATTTCAAGATCTGGTAAGCAAGTACCAAATTAACATACTCGTGATCGTGATTGTAATTAAACGAGGAAGTTTACAATAAGCTCTGGTGACATATTACAGAATATAAAGGGATTTTGAGAAACAAGTTTGACGTTTGTACAATTATTGTGTTTTATGCAGTTAAAGTTTATCCACGACGTTCTCACTCAAAACCCAACTCAAATATCACTTGGGGGTTACCTTCACTTTAACCGGGGACTTCTTTTAACTGTAAGTTCTTCAGAATTTCACTTCAATTCGAATTTGCAAAGCAACCACAATTGAATTACAGTTTACAGAGTATAACCAAATGACCAACGTTTAGCAGGATGTACGTACAATCAAATAACGCATGGATTATTTTGAATTACAGGTATTCAACCAGGTTGTGACGTACTTGATTGTACTGATGCAATTTGTGCAGAAGTAGTAATATTAATGTCTTTAGCTACTTAAATATTCATACATGTGCAGCATATCAATTCATGTTATTCGTTAAATAATTCCCCGTATAACGTTTTTTGATTCGAGATTTTTAATAATTTATTCTCACGATAGTCCAATAAAAATTTGTCTCAATCCGCACGAAAGCCAATGCGCGCTCTTAGATTAAGACTGTTTTGTATGTCATCAAAAGGGGATCCCATGATGTAGTAGCCACTTCGGCCTAGTTTCACGCAGAAAGTCTCCTCATCCAGGAAAAGGGCTGTGGGCCTGGAGGGATGTCCATTATTGAGGCCCTCCTCCGGGAATTCCCCTCTGATACTGGCCACAAGGAGGAACCAATTGAGCTGCCGTCGATACAGAACCTCCAGTAGAATATCCATGGTAACCCCCATAGAGCCCGTCCTTCCCACGAACTTGGCAACAAAATGTTGCAGTCCGGGCATGTCCAGAAGGATGTGCCGCAGATCCGTGGTCAACACTGGGATTCTGGATATATCAATATGCCGGAGGGAGTTCGGAAGCATTTCCACGTTGATCATCCCTGGCGTTGTGTTGAGGAGCATGAAGTTGTCGTAGCGCCCCTTCACGCTCATATGCGACAGTTGATTGCAATGATGAAAGAGCTGGCTGTCCAGAGGCGTGGCTTGGCCATCATTTCCGCGGGTGTCCACACACGCAAAAATAATCCGGAGACAGTGAGCAATGTTTTGGATGAGAGTTGTGGTGAAGATCTGATGCTCACTCAGAACCACAAAGTACTCCAGGTTGGTCTGGTGGGCCAGGAGGCGGGACCAGTAACTCAGACATCTCATCCGATCCACATTCAAATGCAAAATCACTGCCTGGAGCTGCATGGACTCGGATGCTTGCAGAGATAGTTGCTCCAACTCCCCATCAATGATGTCAGGCTCGTCCTCATTGTATACGTCAAAGTCCTCCGACAACATGTAGAAGTAGATGAGTTCCAGGAACTTGAGGTGCGTTGAGTTCATGGCAATGAACCGGAAAAAGGCCTTGGACGTTTCCAGCTCCTTCTTGGAATCAAAAGGCATGTAAATATTGACGGAGATCAAGCGCGGGATGGAGTTTTGAAGAAGTGCCAGAATGTTCGTGAGGATTTTGGAGTCGTCAATGTTCCGAAAAATGTAGGCAAAGTCCGCCGTCACTTCCAGGAGCTCCAGAGATTTGAATTCTAAATTCACCAGTGACGTGGGTTCCAAGAGGCTGAGGGCGGAATGATTGATTTGGAATCGACGCAGATAGTACGTATTGGACGGGTTGATGAGAGTCTGGAAGTATTCGTCTCGGATGATCCCGCTAAATCGGATGATGCTCAGCAGATGCGGATGTTTGAATGTGGGCAAGGATTGTGTGTAGATGAAACTCCTGCAAGATTTCATGGAGGATTTAATGGCTTTTCCAGTATCATACACATAAGATGGCCACCCTCGCACCTTTCATCCGATGATTAAAATGGAGGACAAAAGAGAACTTACATTACCTTCCCCCAAATCCGTTTGACGGCGCTGACAAAGCCTTGGGACTGGGGCGAGATGTCCATCAACTCCCCCACGTGACACACTGACACTCCAATCTCTTGAATTTGACTGAAGGCAATATGATCCGTCCCAGCCGCCGCCTCCCACCCGGACCATGGCGGCTGACCCACGAACACTTCCAAGCCGATCGTGTCATCTGCCAATGCCTTGAATCGCTTGGACACCAAAAGGAGATTCTTTCGACCCTCTTTCCTCTTATTCGGGGGTAGGGATTGGAAAATCTGCTTGATGATCTGAGGACAAACAATTGGCGATCTTTACCCCCGATCGGATTCCTCTGTTCAGGTTAAATCGATAATAGAAGTAAGAAAATTCTTTTACCTCACCTCATCTGGTAGGTCATCAATTGTTGTCATTTTACGGGGACAAGGACGGCAGATAGACACATAATTACGTCAACGGTAGACCATGTCACGGCGTCACCTGCATGTGCTCTCCTCTTTATCATTGGTAGCTCTGTCATATTTTAATTTTCAATGTGGCGGATGGTGCCTGGAGCCATTGCATGACGATGAACCGAAGGACGTAACACGTAACGACGTAAGTAGTTCAGTAGTTAGACAGAGACAGGAGTACAGGAGCGTGAGAAGACGTTGGCTTCATTGAGTTCTTTTGTACCTGTTTTGTCAGCAATGACAAAACATTATTAATTTATTAATTAATTTATTGTTTCTTCCAATAAATTTGACATGCAAGTGAACATTTTATGCATGAATTTACAGGCTGATGCAAGTATGAGCGGCTTTGGTACTTCGTAGCTTTTCAGCTGTGTATTGTAAATTTGTAAAACTGGAAAGAAAAAAATAAAGATTCTCTAAGAGAATCTGTCTGCCTTGTAATTTTTTAAGACTCTATTCCTCTATTGTACATAATAATAATTTATTATTATTATTCTGTATACGATTCTGTGTTCTGTCTATGCCTAGTACTGCAAACTACAACGACTACAACTACAAGTCTACAAGCTTGAACCTTCAGTAAGCTTAAGTACGGTCTACGGTACCGTCAAAATGATCGCCCTGAAACTTCCATAAATAAATAATAATAATTTATTATGAATATTATGGAGATGGAGATATAACAGACATAGACACCAGAACCCGTATGCACCTATCCACGTGTCTACAAAATTAAACAAAAAGGAAATGTTCACTTTCAAACATGCAAAACTCAAAAGAAAGGCCTTCTTTGTTCTTTCAAGTTGCTGAATTATTGAATATTATGTTTATATTTTTTGTACAACATATATTATACATACATACATCATATTATTTTATCATATTATTTTCTCACCGGCGCGCGGTGGCCTGCGACAAAGGAGCTTAAATTCGGAAAATTATGAAGCTATGAAATTAGTCATAATGAAACTAAGGAAAGGATGCTGCGACCTGCGACGAACACCTAAAATTGCATTTTTTTTATTATTAATTATTACAAAAAATGTATGTACTACCTGTACTACGACTTACGATGTTACGATTACGAAACGATACGACGAGATCACATTAGATATAATTAGGTATATCAATGTGAAAGGCAACACAAAATAATAAATAATAATGTATGTATGTCTGTATTGTATGTATATAAAATGTGCCAATTGCCAATGCCAAAAGCCAATTGGTTGTAGTTGTTTTGTTGTATGCATATTCGCCAATCTCCACCTAATACCTACTATACCTAATACCTACCTAACCTAAACAACCAAGCCAAACTGCCAAACGCCAAACCTCTCTAAAGAGCAAACTAAAATAAACATAGTGCTAGTGCTTACAATTTGTATCCCTCTATAATTCCTAGTCTAAGCAACTAGACTAACGTTCATTGCACGTATTCACATTTCACATTCACAAATTCACACTCACTCGTCGTCAACTCGTCACTCATAGCACAAGGGCACCTCACCAACTCACCACAGATCACACTCACAGCCACAGTCACAACACATCACATCACCTTTACCTTGTCTAAATTCTAACCGACCTTAGAACTTTGAGTACTTTTAAAAAGTACTGAAAAAACAATAAAAAAAACCCCAAGGACAGGAACAGGAGTGGGAACTCGAATTTAGAATGGAATTTGGGCTTAAATGACATCCTACCTGCTCTCTTATTAAATTCCTTCAATCCACCCGGTGGTTGGGGCCAAGCGCGAACCTTGCCTTATTCTAGGCAAGGAAAGGCAAAATGTGTTCCAACGAGGAAATTGACTGCACACCATTCAGAAAGCCGGAATGGTACGTGCCGGACACTCCCATTCCAGAGATCGAGCGAAAAGCCCTGGAAGATGAGCAGATCGCTGTGAAATGTCAAAAAATATGGCGGGACGTCAAAGCAGGAGTGGGATTGTTTCCGGAGCCAAATCCCCTCCAATTCGACAGATGTCCCCCTCCACCTCCTCCACCTGAACCAGAAATCCTCCCCGACGATACTGATGCGGAGTGGTGCCGTAACATTGTCAACTATGGCTGCCGCATAGCAAGACCAAGAACAGAGTCTCCATCTCAGGCTTCGGATGGTAAGAAATTCTACGAAACAGTTTCTACTTGCGCCACGGCAAATCTTTCCTGCCATTGTCTGAGCTGGACCAACTTGTTCCAGCTCGGACAATGGCAAACAAGAGTTGCACAAATAGAAACTGTGACGTAGAAACGTTGGTATGGACGGGATCTCAGCCTCCTCCGGGCCCATCCTGCTCCGCCGGCAACTGCCACCAGAGGAAATGTGAGAATGAGAATGAGCCCGCTCAAATGAGCCCCATTTGCTACTCCATGAAAAACGCGAGGGATCCGACGGAGTTGAGGCTCCAGGAGGTCACAAGTTGGTCCTGCACACCCCCGCCGTCTGCTGGGAACTCCAACTCCAATTATGGCGGCTTCATCCCCTGCGGTGGCGGCTCGTCATCAAACTCCTGCGACGCAGCTCCTCTCCAAGCCAACAACGGCGCAGCTGTTCCAAAGCCAAATGATGGTGATTGTAAAAAATTCCTAAAATTTGCGCAGGGCCAAGCCAATTTCCAAAAGAGGGAGCTGTACGACCCCAAAAACAAATTGGACATGCAGGGGAATATCAAGAGCTGCCTGTATTTGGGAAGCGGTTGCTTCGACAGTCTGGACAAAAAGCTCGCGGACACGGAACTCCCGAAAGATTGCGATGGATGTCCTCCTTGTGGGAAGCCCTTCAAATGTAGTTGTGTGAATGAAAACATGCCTAGCCAGTGGGTGAAGGAAATTCCTGAAGGCTGCTGCGACTACAGACTTTCCACGTTGCCACCCGAATTTAAAGTTCCCGCAGAGGATATTGACTGTCCTCCGATGCCTGACAACAGTAAGCCCCATATTTCTAAGCAGGGGTTTATTTTTGCCGAAAAATCCGTGTAATAATTTTGACTAATTTTTCGTTCAGCCGACACCCTGATAAAACCTCAGTGGCTGGAATGTCCTCCGCCATCCGCTGGAGCTCCTATCTATCGGCCACCTGTTGGAGTCAAAATTAAGCCGATTAGTAAAGGAATCCGAACAGACTTTGAGCGGGTGAACACATTTATTTTGCTATTTACCATTGCAGATTACACATGCGTTAGTTTTAGATACATTTTAATTTTGTGGGTAGAATCGGACTTGCTTGGTGTGCGGAGCAAAACGGAAGGATCCGTTCAAGAGAAAATGTGTAAAAAATCTCAATCCAGACGCTCCTGCGATGAGGCCGAGGTGCAATACTATCAAGGCAGAGGAGAGCTGCCCAATTGTTCCAAAGGTGCATGCTTTTATCAGCGTAAAATACAGTGAACCTCATTTACAAATTTTTTTTTACTATTGCACTGTATACATACATTACAAATCTATTACTAACAATAAATTTTTATTTTCTATAGGCGAAGGAATTGGCCAACAAATTCGGTATCAAGTGGTAAGCAGAACGAAGAGATGTTTGCTTGCACATGGCTAATTGGCTTCTCAGGCAAGGAAATTTCGCAGTGGTGCCCAAATCCACAAAGCACACAATTATAAAATTCATGAGGCACGAGACAACATTTAGCACAGAATAAAGTAAAAATCCTGCAATTTCTCTTCGTGTGACAATCATTGGTAGTTATGTTTTGCTTCTGTGGGGAAAGCATTTTTGTTTAGAAACTGAAGAATGTATTTAAAGCATTTAACTCCATGCATTTTACTCATTCTGTTTCATCAGATACAATATTACATACAAATGTACATTATGTATTACAGACATGTGTGAAATGTGTGGCTAAATGCTAAAGGTACATAAGTGTTTCAACTTTGAGATCCATATAAAATTAAAAACAAGCATCCAAATCACTTATTTGAAAACCAAGAAACCTATACGCTTTAATGAATTAACAAACGAAAGATACAATCAAGTTTGCGAAAATTTAACGGACAAACTCAAAAATTATTTATCTGGTCTGGTCGTAACCACTTTTGCCAATTGGAAATAAGCTACGGTCTAGAAATCCAACAAGCACGGATATTTCTCGCCATCCCATTGCTAACATCAAGACAAAAGCTCAGTTCGCACAGAATATGTGTTAGATCACTTTTCCTTCAGTTCGGTAATTCTGTCAAAGTATTAAATTGATTCACTCGGTTTTTCAACTCTCAGCATTAATTTTTCTCTTTTATTGAAGGAAAAATTCCTTTTAATTTTTACCTTCTCCGGTGCACAAATTTTTCTGAGGTGAAACACACGACGACATGAAACCAGTTTTTGTACCAGTTTCGGTGTGGTCTGTAAGTGGTCTGTCCAGGGTGCTTCTGTAACATTATGGAAAAAATGTTTTTATTAGGCTTTATACAACAAAAGACAACACACAACTTTTAATTGTATGTGCCATGAAAGCCCGAAAGATGGCTCGGGGCCATCTTTGCCTCTCGACAACTTGCCAACCCGGCCGAGTTTCGAGCTTTTACGGTGTGTAAGTACATATATGGTGCTAATTGTGCTTTGTGTTATGTAATTCCTGCATGTTGAATGACTCACCCCTTTTTTACAAGCTAAAAACCCGACAAAAATTATAAACAGGACGGGGAGGGTTGCTTCCAGCATCCCCAGAATCACTGGATTCCCCGAGTAGTCCGTCCCACCGGCGATGGGGTAGAAAGGGCAGGCTATCTTATGCAGGAGAATAACCTAATATAACAGAAAATTAATATTATATATTAATTAATAATTATTTGTTTAATAAATAAATATTACATATTTAAACTCAAAGCCGGGTATTCTTACAAATATAAGGAGAACAATGATGGTCCGATAAAATTTGGGGTAATATGCACACAACATCGGATTTTCTCCCATTGGTCGAAAGACACTGAGATGGACCATGTTTCGAATGTCATAGATCACTTTCGCAAAATTATGACTGTAGGCCACACCCCAAAAGAAGCAGCCGGCCAATACCACCACGCTAAAAGTGTGGTGTAGATAAAATTCCAAATGGACGATAAGTCGCAGTCCATCCTAAAGAAATATAATAAAATTAAGTTTCAAAATCAAACTTTTAAGCGGGATAATAAAAAAAAATACTAAAACAGACGTAAAATGTAAACCAAGAAAACAACCTTACCATACTTATAAACGTAAAGGGCACCCCGACACAGAGAATCACCATCATGGTGATGATGACCCCGACGACCACCACAAGATTGGCGTATTCTTGGTAGCTGCTCTGGATTAAGGCTCTCAGACAACAATGAAACGACAAAATGGCTGAAAATCAAGACAAATACGCCTAAAGGAGAATCTTCTACATTTAAATAATTAATGACTAATTGCATAAACCTAATTATGAGATGAGGTTTACCTGTAGGAGCAATCAGGAGGTAGTAGAGTCCGCAAGAAAATTCAATATCGTACTCCAAGTTGCTCACTAAATTCCCTTGGTTGATTTTCATGACATACGTGAGGAAGATTCCATGGAGCCCTCCGATTTGGTCCAGGGCCTTGGACATCTCCTTCTCATTGACGGTCACGTATCCCAGGAAAAGGAGAACGGCGGAGGCTCCGATCAGATTCCATAACAAGTTCAGGACAATCAAAAAAATCCCATCCCTACGAGCAGTAAACCCTGGAATTAATTATTTCTTGTTTAACCCTTAAATTTAAATTTCTTGTTTATTTAAAAAAACATGACTTTGGATTGTGCATTTCGCTCCAAAAACAATATCCTATATACTTAAAAAAACAACATTTACCTCGCAGTTCTGTAATGGAAGTAACACCTGGAGGCCAAGTAAGGATGAACTAAGGTCACCAGGCCGAGGCTGGAAATGGCGTAGAAGACAGCATCAACCCAAGCTACCCCTGACAACATGCGCCACCAATTGGTTTCAAAGACCTTGTAGAAGGGTTGATACATGATGTTGTCCAACTTCCCTCCGTACGTCCGGATAATGGAGAAGATGAGGTAGCCTGTCCAGGCCAGAAAGGCTCCCTTCATGGCAAGAGCATACACTTTCCCAAAGAGCCTTAGGCCAATTATGACAAAGAACTGTCAAGTTCCAATCCATAAGTTTACGTCAACATATTATATTAATTAATGCTAGTAAGTTATACTTAATTGATTAATGTACGTATTTAGCTCACTAAGGTCAAAAAGAGTAAAAAGAGCATCCATTCACTGGTTCCGTAGTCAGTGAAATAGCCTTTGATCTGGTATGAGAAACCCAGTTGAATGGTCCTTAAATCAAAGAGTACAGTTGCGTTATCGCTTTCTCTGGCCCAAAATTTGTCCACTGAAATATTACGCAAAGCATCTTGGTCACTACAACACCCACATTAATATTTTTTAATCTGTTATAAATCTGTTAATCTGGTTTTTAGTCTATATATATCAGCATTCATTGAGGTGTTTAATTTTTAGTTTTACACAATTGATTCCGGTTGATTTGGCAAATGTACAGATCGAGGAAGTAGTGCATGGCGTAGATGGCAATGACCAAAGTCTTGATGGCCAGGAGGAGCGTCCGTAACCAGAGGGCAGGTCCAAGACCTTTGAAAAGGCATTTAGTCTACTAGGAGTAAGTGGGAAACATTACTGATGAGGGGAAAGTCTGCGCAAAATTGAGAGTGTCATGAAAACCTTGCAAATAAGGGGCCATGAGTCGGAATAGTACGAAGGGCTTCCTGCAGCCATACTGCCCCATCGTCGTCTCCAGAACATACATCGGGTAGGCCACTCCCAGATAAACGACGACGAGAACCACGAGAAATGCCCCTCCTCCGTGTTTGAGCATCAGATGAATCAGATTTTGCTGGGAATTCATTCCTGGTATTTCCGCACGAAAGTATACAGAAAATTAGTTTTTTTTAAATTTGGACTTTTTATATTAATATTTGGATTGGCTTATGAAAGAACCGAGGGTGAAGAGGAGGGACCAGGCAAAGAAACGATCGTTGAAGGAGGAGTCAGTGGAGGTTTCGGGGTCGCAGCAGTAATAGGCCTTCCAGTAATCCCAACGACCTTCTTCCACCTCTGATTGGTCGTCTTCGGACACATCTCCAATCTCCGCCCATGATTTCTTCACCCAACCACACACTGCAAGAAGAGGTCTATTATTTCCTAGTCATATTTCCAAGCATCTTTCACAGAATGAGAATGCAAAAAGCCTGTACCATTTCTGCTGTAATAAACGTGCGTGGCTTCATTCCGACGTTTCCTCTCGTCCTCTGGTGGAAGGTATTTCAACTTGTTCTTGCTCACCGGTACGAAGAAGAAGTCGGATTCTGTGTGAGAACTAACGATATTTGGGTGCGGGAGTGCCTCCACGTGATCCGCGGGATGCCGTTCCTCATCATGTGTCTGGTCAGTAACTTCCGTTTCCGCCGACGCGTCTGTACCTGTGTTGATACCGTTGTTTTTTTTATTAGGCTAAGGTCTATCATTTGTACAGTTGAGCTTAATTATTGAATGGAGTGACTTTTCTGTGTCCCAATCGCCTGCTTACCATCTGATGGTACACCCAACGAATCTGGTTTGGTGTTTCTTTTCCCATAAAAATGTTCGCTTTTCTTTTTTTTCTGGGTTTCCTTTCTTTTCTTCATGAATTAGGGCCACGGAATATTCACGCGAAGCATGTGATTTGTACTCTCGACAACCAAAGAGACATTTGATCGGATAGCCCAAGCCACAAAAAATACATATATGTATATATATATGTTTAACAGCATTTATATTCTCCTGTCTCCTTAGTACCTACCAAATTCCTCCTACGATGATGCAATTTCTAATCGACTTTAGCCATTGGGTTTTGCTTAGCCAACTGCTTACGTTTACGTACAGGTACAGGGTACAGGTATAAATAATTTATGTAAATAAAGAAGAATCAGTAGATTCCTGAATGAGTATTATCAGTAATCAGTACCAATATCAAGTACCAAATATGCTACCAGCATGTACTCTACTCGTACCTCGTGTACTCAGTTAGTTAAATACACCAAACACCAATCACCAATACACTAATTAATTACCAACACCAAATACCAACCCCAAAACCAAAATACCAACAGAGTAAACAGTGAACGAGAATAGAACAGATTGACCGAGTTAATAGACCATTATACACCAACTTCAACAGACATTGTACGCTTAAATAATTGCAACAATCTTGTAATTGTACTGTAAATTGCAATATCGAAAACAAAGAAGAAGGAACGAAGAAATCAAAGAATCACAGTGCGCAAGTGCGCAACACGTCTCACATCGTATCGATGCGATCGTGTATCATTGCCTGCGTCGTAGGGTATATCAAAGCGAACGTTTGCGTTTTGTAATGCTTTTATTATTATTATTTTAGTTTATAATAGCAACTGGTATACTATTGCCACTATTCCCAGTGCATAAACTAAATAATAATAATGCTAATTGCTAATACTATAAAACTATAAACTACATACATATGTACGTATAACAACAATGCGCAATGACAGCAACAAAGCAATCAAATGAGTGCAATGCAAATACAAGTTAGACACAAAAACAGATGAAAAATACATAATACATGATTTTATAATGTAATTACATATTATAATTATACTATAACATAATTACATAATATGTGTCGACTTCGACTCGACAGTTCGTCTATACGACACATTATTGTAAAGGCGAGAGGGTGGAGTTGAACTGAAAGGCCCAGAGTCCAGGTCCAGAAGGTATGTATTAAGGGTGACTGATAGGACATGGGCAAGGCAAAGGGAGTTAGGAAGACGCAGAGCAGATATTTTAGTAATACATAATACGAATATGAATTACGAATCAACAGCAGTGGAAAGTGGAAATGGAAAGGCGAATTATTAAAAGCAATCTCCGTCTTCCCTGAGTAATTTTTACGGTGGTTTTTTGTCACAACACAACTATTAATCGCTGTTCCCAGTTCCCACGCCATTTATAATAATTAATTGCTAATTTGTACACACAGAAACATGTAAATTTGTGAACAGTGACCATCAAATCTGAAAATCTGAATCCGAAGATATACCACTGGTTACTTGATACGACGTCCAAATCATGTTGAGGTGAGATTTGAGCTAAGATCAAGACCATGAGACTCAACATGTGTACTACATATTTACAAACCAAAAGTCGCGATGTGGTAGAAAAGCGCCATATTCCTTCAAACGTCCGTCGACGGTCGGAACATTGTGATTTTGTGCTATTAAAATGTTGTGACGTGTGATTAATGCTCTGGTAGTGTCCCGTGTCCCTGTCACGAGTGACACGGGCTTGATATTGTAGAACATCTTCGTCTTTATTTCATGTACGTCACAGTACAGAGGTTAGAATTGAAACAAAATTCTTCCATATCATGCTTTCTAATGATCCCGGTGATGAATGATGTGAGTTTGTAGGGAGCAGCCAATTTTCACGTGCAAGGCGTACGTCTTCCACATTGATCCGGCTACCAGGAGATCATGGCTCCCCGCTTCCACCCAGCCCGTCCCGGTCTCCTTCTTCTTCGACTCCTCAAGGAGCCTCTACCGTATTATCAGCGTGGAAGGAACAAAGGTATACATTATTAATTAATTATTACGTATTGTACAGTATTACTGGACCAGAAAGAATAAAAACAAGCTTCCTTTGCATTGACGAGAATGAGAACAAAAATTAAGATAAATAGGAGCGGACATAATTACGTTGTCACAGGCCGTTATCAACAGCACAATGGCACCCGCCATGAATTTCACCAAGACTTCCCTCAAATTCGGTCAATGGGCGGATGTGCGAGCGAATATTGTCTACGGTCTAGGATTCCTCTCCGAAGCCGAGCTGAACAAAGTAAAAACGTGTGCTTGCTTCCGAACCTCGAAATTGTGACTTGTGACGCTTTTCCCTCTCGGCAAAGTTGGTACGGGAGGCTTCCCTGACCAAGTTGCTTGTCTCCTCCAGTAGTGTGAGTGTGCTAATATTGATTCCATGCTTTGCCTTGTGTCCTGCAGTTTACTGAACAGTTTCAAGCAGTGAAAGATTCTATGCGCACCACCAATAAGGACTCGGGTGAAGGGTCCCAGGGGAAAGTCGAAGGGACCTCGGGATTGTTTTCCGGATCGGGAATCCCCTCAAATGTCCCGCCATTGAGTCCAGATCACCAGATGCGGGGGGATGCCCAGACCACACACGGCCTGGAGAATGACAAAGGGAAGGAGATGGCTGGACTCATTAATCAGCGAAGCTTCCACTTGTCCGACAGCGTCCTTCCCAACATGATCCCGGCTCCTCACACAGGTGGCGCTCAGCAGGCTTCCGATGGAAAGCTCAGTGAGTCCATGGAGACTCAGCTGAAACAGGAGAATGAGAGACTTCGGCTTGCACTCGCTCAAAGGTAATTCCCAAATACAAGTCACTGAAGTCACTATCTAACTGGGATTTTAATTAAGAATTTTTTGTTTGGCTAAACCAGTTCAACGAATGCCAAGAAATGGGAGGTGGAGCTGACGACGCTCAAAACGAATGTTTCCAAGCTCACCTCCGCCCTCCAGGAGAGCAATACGAATGTGGAGGAATGGAAAAAGCAGTTGCAAGCCTACAAAGAAGATAATCAGCGACTGAAGCAAAGAGCGCTGGAGGCGGAAGCTGCGGGCGGAAATACGGACGCCGCCAGGGAACTGAGAAATGAAATTGCGGTCATGCGCGATAAGGTGTCCCTCTGTCAGCAGCAAATGAAACTCAGGGATGAAGAAATCCGGTCTTTGAAAGAAAAAGGAGCTGGTTCAAGGGTAAAGATCATGGAATTTAGATAAATAGTCAGGGGAAAAATGGGATATTAATGATAAAGAAAGCTTCTTTTCCCAGGAAATTGAGCTACGGGAGACGCTGTTGAGGGTGCAGGGGAAGCTGGAAATCGCCGTGGGGGCGCAGTCGTCACACAAACGGGTTCTGGACGCTTTGCATACGCAAGTGGCGGAAAATGTCCAGGATTTGACTGATATTCTCTCGAAAGTGAACACAGCCCTAAGAGCTTGTAATACTTGTAAATAAAGACAGCTTCCTGTCTCCAAACAAGAAAATGCTCCAGGCTAATTATTGAAGACATTCACAATTTTGCATACATATATATATGTACAATCGCAGGAGTAGGTATTTTATAAAGAAAGTGCAAATATGGATGTTTTAGAACTAGAACTGAAGACTAAAACTATCTAAAGAGTTCAAAAAAGCTGTGTTTTACATGTTCGCGATCTTGGATAATTAGTTAATTACCAAATGTATGAAACATTTTGGCGAGTTCGAGCCACAACACGAGATTGTGTTTTTCAAAAACCCAACCGAAGAGGAACTATTTTCTGATATTTTTCATTATTTCGCGTCTTTCCCTTTGGTCTCCTGCTTTCATTTTTTCTTTCTCTTTCATTTTTGTCCGTTTTTCGATGGCAATATGCATACATACAGTATGCATACAATATTACTGGGCGGCACAGAAGGCACCCAATTCTATCGGGGCAAAAAAGCCCATCATGACTCTCTTGAGAAACGTTGATTGAAATGTGAAACGTTCACCTCATGCCAAATTGGCCGAGTGAATATTGAATTCTTATGTACTATGTGAATTTCCTGTTCAAAAGGGTTTGTGCGTGTTATTTGGCTCTCTCTCCCTTCCTTGACCTTACGGAATTCCAGTTCTTCACAAGTTCATTTACAATTTAGTATCATTCCAGTGTCGTTCCTGCAAGTCAATTTCCTGTGGTTCATTCGCACGAAATGACATCGTTATTAGTTATTGGTAATTTGTAAGTCCTTTTGCTTATGTTTTGGCATAAAAGGCATGTAGGTTTCACTGATTCCCCAAAAAATTCCTGAACACATTCAGACAGGTAAAATAAAGTTGTTGCGCCATCCCAGAGCATAAATTAGTTCCTGAAATACTGCAAATATGCCATATTGTGACATTTCACCACATACTCATTCGTTGTCTACATTATATGTACATGTACATATAATGAAATTAATGCGTCAGCTTTGCAGGAAATTATAACGTTATTTCTGTCTGGGAATGATACAGCAATCGGGATGTGTGGAAGTAAGAGCTATAATTGGAGGAAAAAGTGTAAGTGCTTCGCAATTACTTGCTATTGATTGGGAATACCCGATAATCTTTTTAATTACACGGTGTGTTAAGCGTAAAAACGGTTTTGTTACCCGTCGTTTGTATTCAGCAATAAAAACGGGGACAAAATAGAAGGAAAGCAAATAAATATTATGAAGGATTTCTTGCTCCATTCTCACGTGAGGATTTTGCATTCTTTTAAGGGACACTTGTGGGTTTATTTCTTGTGGCTATAGTGAGCCACTCTACTCGTTATCACGACCGTGGAAACTCGCCCATCGACATTTCCAAAGACTTGGAAGGACATTTTGTTTGGCACTTGTACATACGTGGGCGGGCAGGAAGGGGCGTAAATACGAAATACACGGCATTTCTTCAGTAATATTTCCTCAACAGGAGTAACTGTAAGGGGAACTTGAGAATAACAAGTTCACAAGAAACTCCGTCTGGGACCAACGGATTTCTCCTTGTGCCAACAAAGGTGTTGTCTTATGGCTCCACCACGCAAATACTGTCCAATTTGACATACCCAACCCCAAAAGGCGTGATGTACTCAGGTATTTCTCACAGTAAACAACAATAATATCGTGGACTCTCGCTACAAAAACTCTGTCTGGAACAGCATATTTAGTACTTACAAGGGAACCCTTTTTGGTGTTCAGAACGGATTGAATCGAGACCATCACTGTGTTGTAGTACCTTATGCCCTA
>JAQGBT010001673.1:0-29753 GCA_034698585.1 Disparrhopalites patrizii | reverse complement strand
TTCATGTTAGGCCTGTCTATTTTCTTAAGTCAGATAATTCATGTTAGGCCTGTCTATTTTCTTAAGTCAGATAATTCGTGTTAGGTCAGTCTATTTTTTTTAGGACAGATACGTTTATGTAATTCAATTTAGTTTTCGTAGGTCAGATAGCTTACACTAGATCTATTTTGTTTAGGTCATGTAGTTTACGCTAGGTCAGTCTATTTTGTTTAGGTCAAGTAGTTTACGCTGGGTCAGTCAATTTTGCTTAGTTCAGAAATGCTAGGTGTTAGCTAAGTTTACGTTATTTTATTTCTTTAAGGTCGGCTTGATTTTCCTAGGCCAATGGACTTAAGTCAGATTATGATATGTTGGTTGGTATACGTAATTTTACTTAGGGATATGCCAAATGACCAGCTGTCGGGGGCAGGTGGGCGAAAAAACTAAATTGGTGAAGACGGCAGACAAATCCTTGACTTCGGATGAACTAACCTGACGGGGAGTTTAGGAAACGGCGCGTAAGTAGTGGATGAGCGGCTAATTTGAGGCGTCAGCTCTACGTGGCCGTGTATCAGATTACGACGAGATAGAAAAAGTCTACGTATTTTGTGTGTGTGTGTGTGTGCGACGTGCTTTTCCGTAAAGATTTCCCTTTTGCTTTGTATTCGTCTGCGGTTCTTAAAGGGGGGAGTCGACGAAATTTTGTATCCTAAAATATTATTAGGGAAAGACAGCGCATCATGAGATTTTTCATCGCCTTGTGCAACCGCAGATGAAAACCTTGGTCAATTCTTGTACCATCTAAAAACAATTTTGCTTTTAAATCCGTTTAAAAAAATTATTATTATTTTATACCACACAATTTTTTTTTAATTACATGATTAAATAGAACAGCTCACGGTTCGATTGGGAATAATTTATACGAAGGATCTCAGATGCTCGTTATTGAAAAATATCAGAGAACCCGAGCCAATCAGTTTTCATAAATCCAAATTCAAAACGAAAAAAAGTTATTGTAAATAATAATAATAATAAAATATTTAAAAAAAGTGTGAAAGTAATTCCAGATAGTTCCCTACCCTCTACCAGTGAACTTGTGTGAATAAGCATTAATAATTATATTGCACTCGTTATTCAAGCAGTAATATCGTATTTTTATTATTGCTCCAGTTTTTTTTGTTTTTTTAGGGGAGGGAAATTTCGTGTGCATGTGTGTGTTGAGGGGACTGTGATTGTAAATTATAATTAAAGTAAAAAAAAAGTGAAATTATAACGCCATCATGCCTCATACATTTTTTTGAATTTGTAAGTACTTAAAGTGAACAGGGGGAAATTTCCTCGAAGAACTTCATGATATACCTTTGGATTTATACGGAAGATTCACCTGAGTGAATGTTGTTTTTTGTATAAAAGGGCTAAATTATACATACCTATGATTTGGGGAGCCCCGCTTGACTTTCTACAAGTACAAAATAGTAAGAAACGCAAAAGGTTCGGTTCATATACTCAAGCATTTGAAAAGTTTTCCAAAGAAGAAGAAAAAACCAAAAATACTACTACAAAATATTCAAGGTGATATACATCCTTAATGAGTAAAGGGACCAACCGTGGGTAATGACAGTCAATTGTACAGTCGACATGCCTTCGGCGACGAGTAAGTGGAACAAGGCTACATTGTTTGCAATTATATCAAGGTGATGCTATCAATTGATTGGGAATCCCTGGGTTTCATTCGGATTCTTTGAGGTTTGAATGTTGATTGATTGACTGACCTTGTGGGTATTTTTTGTCTTTGTTCCAGATACGGAGAATGTTTCCGATCATATTAATGGTCACCACATCCCAGTACCATCGTACCCTAATCAGGGTGAATCTCCTATTATTAAGGAAGTCTGGGCGTACAATTTGTACGAGGAATTCCGAAACATTCGACCTTTAGTTTTAAATTACCCTTACCTAGCCATGGTGAGTTTTATTTCGCCGTGACGACAGAATGACTTGATTTCTGATTTTTGAACATGAATTCTGATATTTGAAAATGTGTGCTAAAGGTCTTAAAATGACTTTTAGGAAATTGGGTTCACGTTGACAGATATTGTTAATCGTTGGTATTTATGCATGATTTTTGCTGTAGGACACCGAATTCCCCGGAGTTGTATCAAGACCCATTGGAGAGTTTCGAAATGGTTCTGATTACCAGTATCAAGTCATCCGGTGTAACGTAGATACGCTCAAACTTATACAACTGGGGATTACTTTTATGAACGAAAATGGAGAGGTTCCACCCGGGTACTGCACGTGGCAGTTCAACTTTAAGTTTAGCCTTACGTAAGATGCGAACCGTGGAGTATCTTGTTTTCAGTCATTAAAACTGACTGTACGAAATCTTCAACGTGAATTTTTTTCCATTGGATTTTAGTGTACTTGTATTTACAATTCTGTTTGGTTGCTTTTGACAGAGATGATATGTACGCTTCTGACAGCATTGAATTGCTAACAAAATCAGGACTGCAGTTTAAAAAGCATGAAACCGACGGCATCGACCCGATGGTGTTTTCTGAGCTGTTTATCACCTCAGGATTCGTACTATCCGATAGGATTAAATGGCTCTCTTTCCATAGGTAAGAAGTTATGATAGTTTGGAATGAATAATTCGTAAACTTTAATAATTAAATACACGCTTTTCGTAAGCGTGTATTTAATACATGAATGCTCTAGTATGCAATCTTTCAGAATTACGTTGACGCAAATTCGATCTAAACGTGTTTGTTTTTGTCTTGCAGTGGGTATGATTTTGGCTACTTATTAAAACTACTAACAGACCGGAAGTTACCCAAGGATGAGCAAGGGTTCTTCGAACTACTAAAGGTCTATTTTCCCCACATTTATGATGTGAAGGTAACTTGGCAGTATTTTATTTAGCAGTGGTTTTAAATTGCAATTAAGTGTCAATGAGGCGCCGGCCAAATCACAGTTTTCCTGCAAATAGAATTTATGGACAAGATTTTCTGTCTTAATTTATTGGTGTACGTGCTCAAAGCTGTTAGTTATCTAAAATGCGAATACGTTTCTGGCGGTATTTCTTGCTGGTTTCTGGATATTTTTTGTTATAGTAATTGACAGTGGGAGCTCGTGGGAATATTAATATTTGGCGGGCCTCCAGACTATTTTTTAATGTGTTTGTTGAATGGTCTCTAATGTGTTGTTTTTCTTTACGCAGTATCTCATGAAAAGTTGTAAGAATTTAAAAGGAGGGCTACAAGAAGTCGCCGACCAGCTTGAAATAGATCGAGTTGGCCTTCAACATCAAGCTGGTAGCGATTCTCTCTTAACCGGCATGACTTATTTTAAAATGAAGGAGGTGGGTGCTCCTACAGATTCGATTATAATTTGAGTTCATTTGGCAAGAATTTCCGTGCTAATTTTTTTGGTACCATTGACGTTTTTCAGATGTTCTTTGAAGATAATATTGACGAAGCAAAGTACAGTGGTCACTTGTACGGATTCGGGACATCCTTTGCACAATCGAACGATTTAACGGTGTACTATATGCAACAGCAACAACAACAGCAAAATCAACAGCCCCAGACCCAACAACAGCATGAACATTCCAACACGTTGAGTACCTACTAGAACGGCGTTTAGTGCAAGGCATTCATAACAACAAAACATCCTTTTTCATATTGGTCACCATGCTAAAGAAACCCTTTACTGAGTAACAAATAAAAATCTTGAGTCGTGATTTATATACCATTATTGTCATAATATGATTGTACTCTTTTAAATGTTCAAAAAGATTTCTACTTTAGTCAGTCTGCAGCAATGCCAATCATTGTGTTTAGTATGAGTTTTCATATAAAATAAAATAGTATAATATTTCGTTTCATCTTTCAAAAATTCGTATTTAATCATTTATTAATAGCTTCAGACATTAAATTAACTGCCCTTGCTCCTTCGAATTTAACAAGAACAAGAATCTTACATTTTGGATACCGGGCGGATTCCAAGTAGATCAAAACACTGCTTTAAAACAATGGCAGTTGCTTCACACAATACTAGACGGCTCATGTTGATGGTTTTCTGACCTGGAATAAGATTTCTAATGTAATTCGAGTTCGAAAACATGCGAGCAAGTTTAAACCATCGAATGCTGATTATTTCCTTTGTAATACCCTCAAAATAATGGAACTAAAAAAATACAGTTAGTGTGAGCTTACCAGTCTGTTTATCCAATTCAATGCAGTAACAACTATCGTAAAACTCAGTAAAAGACGTACAAATATCATACATCAATTCACACAGTTGATGTAGATTTAAATCTTCCAAAATCCTGTCAATGACCTCGGGAAACTTGAGTAGTCTCTGTAAACAGAAACCCAAGCAAGATTAACTCCCATCCACCCAAGAAACGGCAATATTGCATTAATTACATAAATTACATAATAAAAAAATATACCTTGCAAAGTTTAATTTCTTTCTCGTGAGAAAGGTCAAATGCAGCGGATTTGGTGTACTCCTGTAATTGTTCGAATGTCACTTCAGCTTTACGAGCGATGGACTTTATGCGTGTGTACGCATATAAAAGATACACAGCAGTATTTCCTTTGTCATCCAACATCTAAAGAACGTATGTCATCAGGTGTGTTAGGATATTTTGTAATTATTATGCTAATGAATGAAAGTAAGATAGATTGAAACCAACAACATACCTTATCGTACGAAAAAACATACTCATGATTTCGATTATGTGCTAAATCCGAGTACTTAATACAACCGTATGCTAACGATTCTTGTGCTTCTAGTAGCTCCGTCTCCGTCATTTCCTTGTCTCTTCCCTTTTCAATTAATTTTTCACGGGCTCGTTTTACTCCTTTAAAAATTAAAACAGAATAAAAGTTATTCGAATGACGTCATCCCGTATGGAAAAGCAATTAGCAATTAATTGTATGTAACAAAAAAAAAAATCTAAAGACAAAACATCGTACCTTCGTCCAGCAAATCTCTTAAACGCACTGTATCACCCGATCGAGTTTTGAATTTCTTTTTATCCTCTCCTAAAACTACTCCAAAGCCCACATGTTCTACTCTAACCTTCGTTCTATCTAATATTCCAGCTTTTTCGGCGCAATCAAAAATTATTTGGAAATGTGAAGCCTGGAAAAAATGAATTGAAATTAAAGAGTTATTATTGGCACCAAAATTTTGCCACAAACTGACTAGCTGACGACAAAAGTACCTGTCCAGCGTCTGTAACATAAATTAGCCAGTCCAATTTCTCCTCATGTATACGCTGCTTAATGGCTGCAAGATCCGAGGTATCGTACGTAAATCCTCCATCGGATTTTACCACCGTCAATGGAATCAAGTTTTTGTTTTGCGGAAACATGACTTTCCTTCCTTCATCTTCTTCCAAGAAATCTGTTAAAACGACACACGTGTATTTCATGTTCACTCTCCCTAGAAGTTCCCTAGAAAATAATGCCCTTACTTCGACTGATCAAATCTTCTACAAGTTTAGACATGTAGTCTTGATAAAAGGATTCTCCACGTTCCACAATGGTAACACCAAGCCTTTTATATATTTTCTCAAATTCTGCAACACAACATACATATTAAAAGTTCAGTATGATATGATTGTCAATAACTGCAATTTAATGATGACGGATCATGCTTTCAAAATGACGCAATTTTGCGTGTCAGCTTTATCGGTAGCGAGAATTAAATTAATGACCTAATCTGGAACGATGGCAAATCCATTTCCAAGCATCGTAATACTCTTTGTCTTTACTCTGCAGTTTTACTACAGCTTGGTAGGCACGTTTTTTGAAAACTTCGTCCTCATCAAAACGCTTTTTCGATTCCTAAAACATTATTCAGTATTCTTTACATAATAATCCACCCGTTTTCTGCCATGATTTTTCCTTTACAAAAGTTCACAATAAAAGTTCGCTATACAATTTCTGTACCTTATACGCTTCTTGGAGCTCAGCCACTTCCATTTGCTCCGGGAACCCATTTGCGTATTTTTCTTTTAGATGGGAAATAAGCATACCAAACTGGGTTCCCCAATCTCCTATATGATTTATACGCAACAGTTGATGACCCTGATATTCAATGATTCTGCAGATCACATCACCAATAATAGTAGACCTGCAAATCAGAATTAAAGCAATAATTAACTATTTCTCTTTTGTAACAACAGTCAAACATTTATCAAATCATTATTTAAGGCACAGTTTACCTTAAATGGCCAACATGCATTTCTTTCGCTACATTCGGGCTAGAAAAGTCCACCATGACACGCAAAGGAGTCTGTGGTTTCGGATTAACACCATTAATCATATAAGATCTAATTTCATCCAGCACAAAACGTTTTCCCAAATGCACGTTTATGAATCCAGGTCCGGCAACTTCTAGCTTTTCTATCAATCCGTAGGGATCAATGGGGAAATGTGCCACAACTTTATCCGCGATTGATCTCGGATTTAGACTACTGTCTTTGAGTTCCTACAAAATAGACAAACGGTTAATTGTTAAATAAAATGTCCTTATGCAGTTGTCGGCCCACGTGGCTCAACAAAACTACCTTATTAATTGCCATTGCCGCATTGCACTGATAATCTCCAAATCTTGCATGACTGGATGGCACTACTTGGACGGTGTTCTTCGCGACTCCAGTTTTAGGAAAGGTCTTTTCCACAGCGATTATAAATGCTGACCGCAACATAACGACAACATTTTTTATGTAAGGAGGATTCTCTTTTAGACCCTCCTCTGCGTTCTTCGAAAAAAAACAAGAGACACAATTAATGTCGTACAATTAATCAATCGAAACAAGTATCTTTATTATGTCAATACCCGTTTCAACATTTGTAGCTGGAGGAGCAGCTTCGATTGCTCCAATTCACAGCCAGCAGCATCCATTGTTTGATTTTGTGTAAGAATTGACGGAAGACTTTCGACTATTGGACTTAATCGGAGAACTTCCTTTTCCTGCGAAACAAAAGTATTGACAACATACAAACCCTATCCAGAGGTTCAGACACAACGTCCACGTCCAGTAACATATTTGTTAACGTACTTGCTCCTCGATTTTGGCAAGGTATTCCTTTTGCAATTCAGCCGCCATCCGAAATTCTGTAGCGTATCAATCCCGCTCTAAATAATAATAAATAATAATATCAATAATATGAAACACGTTCTCTTTTACTTCAAAATCAAATCATCTCAGTTACTTTCACTAGTTCTCGCCCTACTAATTTACTACCCATAAAAACCAGTTAGCAGCCACGAATCTATTCACATTCCACGTGTGCATGATCCACGAAAATTCTCTTACACACAAATCCATGCGACTACTTAAAAATGCGCTCAAAAACCACATGTCATATTCATACGTAATAATTATTTACACACATTCGCAATTAGGCCAGATGCTTTAGCACCGTAATATAAACTATGTGATCATCTAATTTAATATAAGTACTAAGTACATATTATGTATACAAGAACATGGGGCAGTGTGGCTCATCTTTAACATCAAGTTCTCTGCATCATAAATGAAACGAAGGAAACAACAAATTAACGAAACAAGCACAAGAAAACCAATGTTGTAACAAAGTATTGACAATACAATGATGAAATAATTTCAATTTTTGCAATTTGATCCACCAGTCTCGGTGCGTCAACATTTAAAAATAATCAATGTTAAAAATATATACGGACCCATTGGAAATATTAGCAGTAAAATGAACTTACCAGGAAAATCCACTAATTAGTTAAAACCAAGTTAGTTTGATTACACTTTCCGTCTGAAAGTCAAGGAATTTCCAACATACGTCGGACCGGCTGGTTTATCCGCAAATGACCAATATAATAAGCACGTTGAAAGAGAGGGAAGTCAAGGAAAAAATAAATCCTGCCAGGTGGAACGGATCCCTTCTCTCTTTTGGCTTTTTCCTCTATCCTTGGCTCTAGTATGCAACAGGGTCCTTTTATGACGCATAAGATTTTCCTCATTGAAAAAACAAGTCCTATCATTGTCTTCATCAATTTCACAAATCTTCCATAATTTTTCAAAATTTCTCATAATTCTTGATCTATTTTACTTCCAGATTTTAAATCATCCTTCCATTCGAATATTTTTGCATTTGTTTAATGGGATTTTTCTATAAAGTATTAAATGTTGAGATGGCCCTTAAAAAAACCACGTTCTGAGTGAATTTAAAAAGAAGCTGCGCCCATTTCAACGCCTGTGAATGGATCACCAATTGGAAAATATTTTCCATTCCAGTCACATGGCTTACGGAGGCGCCATAAGGAAGCTCTACGTCTACAACCTACAACAACGTTATAATTTATATATTTATGGAAGTATAAGGGAATCGAGGAGATTTTGTTTTTTACAATAAAATATCAGTGAACAAAATGAAAAGAATTTTAATTGTTTCAAAAATATTAAGTGGTACAGTTCCCAATCCGAATTTAATTGACATTTACTTGGATTTATTTGACTGAAAAATCTTGAGTAACTTCTACCAGGGGAGGGGACGAAGGAAGGGGAAGTAAAGTGGAAATTTTGTGGTGGTGTTTGTGAAAGTATTTTCGTTTTCATTTTGTTTATGATTTTTTTAAAATATTTATTTATTATTACTCTATTTAAATGTGATCCATCAATAATTTTGAAATTAACAGGTACGTCAATAGAATGTTTACGAAAAAGTTCAGTAATCAGTTTCATAAGTCGTGTGAGAGTGTTCGTGACTGTGCCTTGCCTTCTTTTATCGTCTGATTCCTTTTGTAAATGATTGTGGTGTCAAGTGTCAAGTTCTCTAAGGTCATTTAATATGTGTAGTTACTACAAGTGAATTCCTATTTTACATTGTGCCAAGTTGGGTGAGTGGTACGTAAGCATTTCTTTCCATAGGTGTAATGTTTTATTATTTGGACTTGGACGGTGTTGTAGGTTGCACTGTTGCACATGATGATGATGACATTATTACAACAGAATTTTGTGCTTGAACAACTTGTGATTATATGTTTTTATTCGTGTGCTTTATAGGTGATTTATTTGAAGATGTCGCAGATTCACCTGTGCGTCGATCGTTCGGACACAACTTCTTTGTGTGCTGTTTATGGTTTGTTTTTGAAACCAATTGCAAGAATCAATATAACTGTACATTTTCCGACCTTGAAGCAATCAATACCTACGGGAGGGAAGTCTGTTTCAAGTTGGGAGGTTATGGAAAAAATGAAAGCTCTTGTGTCACCAGAACATTTTATTTCTTTGAAAGTCGTCAAGAATACATTAGAGTTCATTCGCTTTGAAGGAGACCTAGAAAGTCGGAGTATTATGAAAACTATAGTGTCTAGAATCGATGGTAAGTGATTCCAGCAATCGTGCTGTTTTTGTAGTGATTGTATAACTTCAGTTTGTAGAAATTATTTCAAAAGCACATGTTCCAAGAACATTTTCTTTTGTAAGGACACAGTTTCTGAGTTTTGTTTCTGAGTACCAAAACTAACGGAGAAGAAAAATAAATTGGTAGCTCTGTTGTTTTTTACGCCACATCATGGAAATGTAATCGAAGGAAAACATAAACTAATTAAACGAAGTATTTTAGGTGTTGATTTTCAAATGTTTTGTGTGAGATCCAGTCCTGATCGTGTATGAATAATATTTCATAGGCAAAACTCTCAAAATTACGGGGTTTAAGGATCCATTAAAAATTCGGGCGGCAGAAACTAGATTACCATTTCCATCGAAGTACGACTGGGACTCATTCTTTCGAGATGCCAAACATATGAATGAAATGAAGCCCGGTGAACGGCCAGATACCATTCATTTCCAGAGCCTTCCAAGCAAATGGTTTTCCGATAAAAAAAGTGTAGACAAACCAGTCCCGTCTGAAAAACTGTTTAGACGAGTGTGGGAAACATTTGGTGAAGTTCGTTGTGTTGATATTCCTGTGTTGGATCCATATCGTCAACAAATGCAATCAAGTATTGCTGGAATTAAGACTTTCACCTTTAGTCAAGATCCTGTTTTCGAGGCTTACGTTCAGTACAAAGATTATTTAAGCTTTGTAAAAGCCATGGATGCTTTAAGAAATTGTTTTTTAGTGTACCAAGAGGATAATAAGTGTTGGGTGGCTTCGGTTAAGGTAATAATTTAATTGATCAGCTATTATGTATTTGTATTACTATAATCGATATTGTGTAATAAAGAGGTTAAATTATTTTTGTAGATTGTATGCGTAATTTTAACTTTTGTCACATTTTCACAGGTTAACTTTGACAAAACTAAGCATTTAAGTGATGAGTCCATCAGGAAACGTAAAACAGAGCGTGAGCGTCTAATAGCAGAGGAGAAGTTGCGCGAAAAGGCAAAGTTAAAGGTCAAAACGTAAGTGTTTTCTCAAAAAATTTCGTTTTGCAGTGTTCTTGTATACCCGTTTTCATTGTGTTATGTTTTGTGAAAAGGGCCGGCAAAGACGTAGCTGCTCCAAGCAATGCCAAAAGTGCAGGTCTCTCCAAGGATGATACAGAATGTGTCGAATATAAAATCGCTAAAGAGGAAAGAATGTATATGGTTGCTCGTAGAAAGCTTGAGTCTGTCAGACTTCTTGATTACATTTTTGATCGCATAAAGGTAAGGGAGCTGGTACATATTACGTCATCCTTTTTCCGGGTCAAAGGGACTGACTGACCCCTATTTTGTTTATTTAATAACTTAATATTATTTTATGTTTATTTAATAATTTAATATTATACATATTATATGACTAATGATTGAGTTTTATTACGTTAACTCCAACACCAGAAACGACGAGATGTAGAAAAGAAAAGTTCACGGGCTGAGGACAGTAGTTGCAGTGACCATGAAAACCAGTCAGAATCAGACCGGCTTAGTCCATCATTTTACAGCGTGGAAAGAAGTCCGCGGATAGAGAAATGCCGAATATCACGATCGCCTAGTCCTAGAAATACTCGTAGTCCAAAGCGAAACAGCAGCCCTGGACGAAATAGAAGTCGTTACCACAGCCGAAGCAGAAGTCGTGGTAGAAGTCGGAGTCCTTACCACCACCATAGCAGAGAACGCGAAAAAAGCCGTAGTAGGAGTCCATATGACCGTAAATGTAGTCCATTTGATAATCGGGATAGATATCATGACAAAAGTCGTAGCAGAAGTCGAGAAAGGAGTCGGAGCAGGAGTAGAAGTTTAGAGAGATATACTGGCCGAAGCCCTGACAAAATGATTCCCAGATCGAGAAGTCCACAAGAAGGCAGGTATAACGATGGTCGTTATTATGAGCCCGAACCACATGATCGGCAATTCAGAGAAAATCATCCCATGAGGTATATGAACGACTGGGAAATTAAGTCTCACCGGGGCGGTTTTCACGACAGAGGCCGAGGTCGTGGCGGTTTTCGAGGTCGAGGATTTATGTACAGAAATTCACGCGGTAGAGTTCCCTTCCATCGTTCCTATTACAATAACCCTGGTGATCCACGCCGTCACGGCGTGGATCCACATTCGTTGCAAGAGGCATACAATCATGCGTATACGAAGTATTTCAACAGCATTTCCAAAGCTTCATCGTCCACTGGCAAACCGGAAGATGATATGGAAAGTGACAGATCTTCGAGATCGGCATGCAACTCATAGCCTCAATTTCAACGCAGTTCATCGGTAACCGGTGCTGTGGTGGCAGTACCCGCAAACGTAATCTCTTTCCAATTCCTCCACAACTATATTTTGCAAACTGTGCGATTTTCTTCTAGTATCAGTATACATTTTGTTCATTTTTAAAAAACTAAAAGCTGCGACTGAGTTCTACGTGTAAGTTATATCAGATACTGTAGCTGCTGGAAAGAAATATGGCGGTGAACCTAGTTAAGTGTGTACATATACATACAGCTATACAGCTATTCACTACACATATATTACAATGTTGATATTGATAACGGTTTATTACCACGTTTATAAAAAAATAAAATAAAACGATAGCACAAAATTCTTATTTATAGAGTATATTTATTTCGCATTCATCCGTTTTGTAAAGGTTTGGCTTACAATAACAATAATTTTCTGACAATGAAAAAAGTTTTCGTAGAACGGCTATATGATAGTATAATATGAATGTACGCATAATTAATAATTACCAATTTATAGATTTTTCAAGGAAAAGTGGAAGATATGAAACTAAAGTAGCATTAGTCATCTTTGGATTTATTCGTTTCCTCTCCAGGCTCTGTTTCTTCTTCATCGGAATAGTTTGTTGGCTCTTCTCCAGGCTTGATCAAACGACCAACAAAATCGTACTTATCTGCGCAGAAAATACAAGAAATCAAACAATTGTGGATGTTTTCTGTTCTTGCCAGTGAATGAAAGTCAGCATCCATGTTGCGATGAGGAAGGCGACTGCCCATCGTTCTTGCGTATTTTATTAATTTGACTAATTGCTAACAAGTGAAATAGTGCATAAAAATTTGTACCGGCTAGCTGTGCTTCCCACTCTCGAATGGAATCCATTTGGACACTATTCAAATCTGATAAATCATCGTATTCTTCTTTGACAAGATCAGTTTGAAACATAGCAAGGGCTCGGGATGCATCATGCCCAGCAAAGGAGTAATATGGTCCACCTATACATTAATGAAGAACAAGGAAAATACGTTTCAATTACTTGTGCGTGTAATTGGAGAAAATTCTATCAACTGTCCTACACTCGTCAATTGAAACCGTGCATTAATTTATCATCGACAAAAAATTGCTCACCCGGTCCGTAAAACCTCTTTCCTTTCGTCACATCAAAAATTTTAGAATTGACTGCGACAAGAATTCGTCCATCCGGCTGAGATCCATCATACTTTCTCAATTCATCCAAAGTCATATCCCTTTTTTTCATTTTTGGCATTGGGGGAGGAATAGGAACGGCAGGTCCGCTACTTCCTTCACTACGTCCTTTAACAATTTTGTAAAGAAGAACAATAATGGCTGCGACTAATGCCAAATTGATTGGGGAGGAAATTATCTCATTAATAATCTCTGAAATGAAGCCTCCGGATTCTTCCACCGGCAAAGAAGACTCGACCTTTTCGTTGCCTTCGAGAGACATTTTTTTATCTGTGGATTTCTAAAAACCAAACATAAGTTTAAATTAACCAAATTAAACATAAGTAAGAACATTTCAAACATATTTATTTTATTTGTTACAGTTTTAACTTTAACTCCCAATAACGCTGCATTAACAGCGTACACCCAAAATTATTGGAAAAAGTAAGTACTGGTTACTACTTTAAAACCCCTTGTTCTTAATTCAGGCAAAGATAACTCTTTCCTTAACGCAGAAATATCTAGGGCTAACCTTAATAAAGCGTAGGAGTAATAAATAATAGTGAAAGTCAAACGCTGGAGGCTCAAGTACATAAAAAGAACATTCTATCCAAGAGTACTCAATGTGGACCCAACAGTCAGTCCAACAGAAAAATCACATGTTCACCAGTCGGCTGTCAGCTTGCTCCTTTTTTGTCAATATATAATATATCAATATCAATTTATGTGAATACTGAATACGCACGTATTCATTTGTCTATCAACAGTTCAACAGCCAAAAAAAATATAATCACTTCCCAATAGATGCACCTTGATACACACACACTGACTTTGCGTACACGTCAGAAAATGATTTTTTAAAAACAATTGCTATTATGTATAATATGTGATAACACACAATTCAATCTTGATTGAGAGAAGTGCCGGTACTAGGGAAGCGAACACGTTCACTAAAGCCCCAAAGCACGAGTGTTCGTGCATTTAATAACCGAATAGTGAAAAGAAATATATGTATATAGTATAATATATAAAATGACCATCTTCATTTTCAAATCATAATTAAAATCTTCATCAACCTAGTCATACACATACACAATACACCACGAGGGAACAACTACTTCAACTCACAAGCATGTTCTACTCTCGTTCACCCTTTGGCGTTTACTACCAGCGTGAGAAATTCTGTACATATCATAACATCACCTTCCATGGCTTCCATTGTGTGTATGTAAGTATGTACTATGCACCTTGTCCCAAGGATATTTGAAAAACAGTTCACACAATCAGATTAAAAAATAAAAATTCCTACTTTCAATTTATTGTAAGTACCAACGTTAGCAGTTTTTAATGTTAATCTCAATCCCACCCCCAAAAATAATACATCGACTCCCTCAATTATTTTTACGTCAGTTTGAAGACCCTGAGCACATATACATTACATATATACATGTATATTCCTCCATTCATGTATGAAACAGACAAATGACGGTAAGAAAACATAAAAGCAAGCCAAAATTAGCTTATTCATACACCTTACACGCACGTACATATCCCCAAGGAGTTATTTACACCTTGAATAGTAAACTATACTGCTCGGGAAGTAAAATAAACCTTCTTAATTTAAAACCATTTCTCTCACTTACACGTTTACTATTCACTTCATGAGGAGGTGATACGACATGAGTAAAAAGTCCACACCTTTTAATTATTACATGCTCAGTAAACGTGAAATCATTAACGTCTAACTCATCCACCAATACCTGGATTTTTTTCTTTATGACAATTTCTAAAAATATAAATTCAATAAACGCAATAATGATGTTGTCCTTCTCAGATAGGACGTAATATCATGGTGAATCTCTTAACGTATATAAATATACATACTATGTATAGGCTATAGGCTTTTACACTATTAGCCCTAAATTCTCGACCAACAATACAACTGGACAAAATGTATAAAGCTAACCAACCCATGCAAAATTGACAGATGAAGTACACAAAACAACAATAATTTGAATAACGCCACAATTGTATTAAATTTTTGCATATAGTATATATATGTATATATAAAATATTTTAACGACATAGGACATAGACTTACGGGAGTTTTTGCTTCTGAGTAAATAAAACAACACTCTACACCGCCAACTTAAGTACGTACAGGAAGCGTATTAAATCTTAGACGTTTATTAATATATCTTTCCAGACAGGTGTTTCAATCTATCAAGCTCTGTTCAGTTGACCTATCTGTTGCTTCAAGAATGATGTCACAGCACAACAACCCTACTTTCCTAAATGACCCCAACAAATTCGAATGTCTTGATTAGTAAAGCACACGGTAGAATAGAAACCTCCAGAACAAATATGAGCTCTACAAAAAATGACAACCACTGATCGAGACATATAACTGCAATGACTTGACAAAACTAAAATGTGCATGGATGTCTATGCTCATTTAAAAGGCAACAAGATTAAAACAAAAAATCACACCACTTTTCTTGAACTCCTTCCTGTGAAAATAAAAGACGGCAAGTAGGAAAACAGTTTAAAAAACTCACGTCGGATTGTTAGTCATTGTTAAAAACATCAACTAACTACACGCAATTTCCTCCTTCAAACACTTATTATAGACTTTTATAACATTATACCATTTCCGACAAGGTTGGACCCAAATAAATCCTTCCAACAACAAACACAAAACACAATAATGTCAAATAACAATAGTACAACAATACCTGCAGAGATTTATCGCCCTTATAGATCAATAAATAAGGACACACTTCCCCAGACCCTCAATCGTGGCGACACACATTTAATTCCCCATAAACAATTGATCGATACCTCAAAATCCACCGTTTTCACCCCCCAAAAATTCGTTTTCTCCCAAATCCTTCCCCACAAAAAAATCCGAATTTTACACCATACTTCCGACAATTCCCTCTGCAAAAAACTGACCTGCCTCCTAAAAACTATACCACCTATACTGGACACAAAGGTAGGAGTTTAGCAGAGCTAAAAAAAAAAAAGCATACTATAAAAGGAGGATAATTAGTAACTACTTTTTTAAATGTATCAATTAAAACAAAATACCATGCTTACCACGTAGTCGTCGGAGGTATATAATAAATCTTGATAAAATAATAGAGAAGAAAACTCTATTTCCACAAAATAATATACTCGAATGAAATCGGATAATTACTCCTCATATATTATTTATATAGTTATATTTGTTATCACCACAAATTGCTTCTTTCGTTGATTATAAAATTTTCGGTCTTTTTTTTTTTTTTTTTTTGCTGAATCTTCCTTGGAACAAATAAAAATGAGGGAAAAATGAGGGGAAAAAATATATCTAATAGAGAAATTTTTTATTCCGTTATATATCCTTCTCCGTCAGCTAAATAGACTCTGACTCTTTTTTGTTGGAGAGAAAAAGACGGACTCTGAATGGAGAAAAAAAATAGATACTATTTTATTCACATTCACGCTCTCCATACAGAGAATCACAAGGGAGAGACGAGAGAGAAGTCCACAAGAGAGTGGAAAGAGAAGAGATGAAGAGAATCACATTGATAGAGATAGGACCAACTCTCCATATAGAATCATATACAAAGGCTCTCTTTTTCCTACATAAAAATATAAAATAAACATATGTGTGAGGATAGACGCAAAAAAAAAGTCCATGAAATCTCTTCAACCATAAATATAATACGTGTTGCTCGTCCTTTTTTTTTTTTTTAACACACAGGATATCTTTATTTGGTCAACTACATGTAATGGACTCTGTCCATTTTTATGAAAGCATCTTTTATTATCATTTAATTTCCAGCACCATCCTTCCACAAGTCTCAATCTATCAAGTTCTGGACAAGGGGAAAAAAAACGAATTGATTTAATGTCAGTTATTTTTTAAATCCCTTGTGACCATCATGTTTTTTTTGGAGAAATCTACGTGGATCTGGCGGAGTCCTTCTTCTCCTGATTATGCATTATGCTTTAAAAGCATGGACAAAAACACCTTATTATATGACGAAGGTATACCATAATACTCATCATTGTCCAGTAGTTTTTCTATTTTTCGCTCCAGAAAGTGAAAAGGTAATAAAAAAAAGCCCTTCGTCTTTTGTTAATGAGGAGAGAGCACTTGAAAAAGGACGCAATCCCCTTGAGAGCTTCCAGTGAGTGTCGTCAGGGGCTGGCTTTATATCAAAGGGAAATTAACATGTACATATAGACGTACATACACATATGTATATATGGACGATGGACGTCACTAGATATATATGTATGCACATTTGTCCCTTTATAATGCTTATTCCCTTGTTTTTTTTTTTTTTTTCGTTTTCAAAAAGAGATTTGTGCAGAATCACTCTCGCTCCCTGGAATTTCATTGGTCTAATCCTGGACATTTCCAGCCAATCACATTGAGGCACCTAACCGCTTCCATTCGAAAACTTGCCTGTTGCTCCTCCTTACACAAAAAAAATGGTATGTAACACGTCTTTGTTCCTGGAAGACATGACTATGGACAAAAGTCATGTATAAAAAAAATACATTCCAGCGACTGTGGCAGAGAAAAATGAACCATGTGGACGGATATTGCTGGATCAACTGTAATGGCAGAGGATTATGGCAAATTCTCTCTCCAGGGAGTTTTTTCTTTCCTCAAAAGAACGTCGTGTGGACGAAAGAGAGGGTTGCCTCGTGTGGTATTGGAATATCCTGGAGAAATGTATGGTGTGGGTTCACTGATGTTATGTATATACAAGATACATTATTCTTTTTACCTTTTGTTTTTATGCAGATTGGACTTTAGATTTTGCAACTTCAGAAGTTTCCTCGGAATTTCATTATGGATAGATATAAATAAAATACAGAGAAGCGGCGTTGCACAGTAAATACGGATTTCCGTATTCATCTATTTGAAATGCACGGAACCTACGTCATTGCACACGAAAGCAGGGGATTCGATAGCATTTGGGAAGTATTGTGAAGAGCTGTAGTGCTTTGGAAGGGTGAAAAATCGGATCTGATCATCTCTATAGGCAAACTGGGACTGAGATTTCAGAGATCGATTAAATGGTACAGAAAATCCCATACGACTGATGCCTGATGCGGAATATTCAAGCAAACCTGTGGACTGATTGTCGTTCTCGTCGACGACTACATTTGATTCTTCATAAGGTTCGTAAGTTTCTTAGGTGAAGAATTCGACAGAACCGTTGAGAATTTCTCTATTACTAACACTCTTTCAAGCACGAATACCTTTAACGTTTTTAGGGAAATCAATTTTTTTTAAATGCACAAATAGAATGACTTAGTACATATAGTCAGAATTACTACAGTTAAATGGGAAATATATGTACATAATTTTTTATTCGGAACTGCTGAATCCCTTACTATATCAAAACGTGTCAGAATTTAAAGTGCTTACATTTTAAATCCTTTTTTTTGCGTTTAGGAATAATACATTGAAGAATTAACAAAAGATACGGTGTGTATAACAATCCTATACTTAACTTGTCACAGGTTGGGCTAGAATGTAAATTAGTATGTATAAATAATGTATACAGGGGTTTTATAACAATAAACGCTGAGAATCAGTAATAATGCAATTCGAATAAATACAAATACAAAATCATTTTCATCCAGTATCTACACAGTATGTACTTAGTAAAAACTTTTCCTGAACCTACTAAAATTAATTTATATTTATACAAGGTACTGAAATGAGAGTGGACCCTATACACACACTATATAAAATAAGGTAAACTATAAAGTATACGAGGAAATTATAAAATCATATCGAGAGCGTGAATTTGCTTGTTTGCAAGAAAGAAATGTACCTAATATTTTAAGCTTGTGTTTTAGCTTTCTTCTTTGGAGTACTCTTTTGCTCCACAACAGGTGTGCTCTCACTCTTTCTTTTTCCTTTCGCGTCGGACGATTTGTTGGGTGTCACAGAAGCAGGTTTCGATATATTTTTTTGTTTCTTCTTGTCCTGCTTTTCCTTTTCTTCTAACTCCTGATTTTCACGCTCGATTAAGGTAATAAGTGTGTTGCACCGCCGCTGCAGTTCCATCGCCGTTCGGGATTTGATGAACCAATCAAACCGAAACTGAGGTGCAGCTCTAAACAAATACGCAGAGACAAACGATTAATTCTGACTAACATGGATACGCAAACTTCACTAGTTTACAATATATCCACATTTTGAATTACCTCACGGCAATACGAAGTTCGTCGTACACATTTTCCTTGTCAAATCCTAGCTTATGCAACATACATACAAGGAATCGATCTTCCTCCTCGGTGTAATTCTTGCCCTTATTTGTTCCATATGCTATACGCAGCTGATGGAATGGAGCGCGGTATCGGGTCATCTGTGTTAGGATAACGTAAGTAAATGTAAAATCAAAGCTTTTATTGATTCGGACCTTATACGAGTAGTATGTATTATTTCGGTTTACCTTTGCATCTAAAGCTTTTTTAATGCTAGCCCGTCGTTGGATTTTCGCTTCCCCTCTCTCAATTTGAGACATAATACGGTCAATATCTTGCAACTCATGGCATCTTTCCCAAAAAATGGCGCTGTACTCAATGACCTCCTCGGGGCTTTTCCCTTCTACTTCTTTTGCGATGTTTTCAATATCATCACGACCATACTTTTCATTTGCCTTTATGAACTGATTAAAGTCCCGCTTTGTCCAGGTCGTGAAGCCCTAAAATATCGACAGTAGTGTTAACAAACCAATACGAATACCACACATATTAATCAAGAATGGAAAAGGAGTGGAGACTACTACTTTGTTTAGGAGAACATCTCTTTCCGCTTGCTCTTCCTCCGTTAACGGTCGAGCTTCGTCGATTTTCTTCTGTTCTTCCCTTTGATTTTTAGCTGCATCGGACCCTAGCTCAGGATTTCGAGGCACCTATGATCGAATTCAAGGAAAATCATACAAAATTGTGGTTACGGTATGTTTACGAAAACAAGCAGGTAGGGGCAACTAGATAAGGTAAAATAAAATTACCTTATAACCCAATGTTTTTCTGTAGAAATAAATTTCTTGGTCGAGGAGTTCAAACAAACGCGGTGGAAAAAACTGGAAATCCTGCACTATGGGTAGCTTTGGTGGCCTGGGAGCCTGCACAGGAATTGTACAATTTAAATGAATTATTTGACCCATTACATCATTAGCCATTACCTGAGCCATTTAACAATTCTTACTTTAGGAGCTTTTGGTTCGGTCACTCGCAAAGCCTCGCGGAAGTACGCATCAACAGCATAATTCGCTTTTCTTTCTCTCTTGGGAGGTTCAATCCAATGTCCAATAAAATGCTTCTGTTTCTCTCGATAATCTTCGCCCTCAAACTTGTAAACAGATTCTGTAGGTGCATCTAATGTAAAATTTCGCAGTGTTGACTCGCCCATACCAAGCAGTTTTTGGTTAAGTTTCTCAGTTTTGGTTTCGCTCCTCTCCAGAATGTCGTCAATATCTTCATCAGTGATCTCAGAATCCTTGGATGCAAAAACGTGATCAGCTCCGTGTCGAATCATGCTCAACATTTCATCTTTGCCAAGCTGGTTAGTTTTGTTATCCACCAGTCGACCCTGCTGAATTACGAGCTTGTCTAATCTCAATTTCACTTCTGCTCGCTCCACAATCTTTTCTTCGACAGTGTTATCGGTAATGAACCGGAATACACGCACTTGCTTCAGTTGACCGATTCGATGAGCACGGTCCATGGCCTGCAAATCCATCTGAGGATTCCAATCCGAATCGTAGATAATAACAACATCAGCTGTGGCTAAATTAATACCAAGTCCACCAGCTCTTGTAGATAACATAAATACGAATTTTTTGCTTCCAGGCTCATTATATTCGTTAATTTGTGTTTGACGATCTTCATGAGGAGTCTGGCCATCCAACCGGCAGTAATTGTAAGCCCTCCAAATACAGTAATCTTCCAATATATCCAACATTCGAGTCATTTGACTGAAAATCAAAATTCGAGAACCTTGTTCCTGCAATTTGGGTAATAGCTTATCCAAAATGACCATCTTCCCACAATTGTATACCAAGTGCTCATCAGTTGTGTAAGGCGGTCCGGGTTCAGCTCCGTCAAACAAGTACGGGTGGTTGCAACATTTTCTAAGCTGCATCAAAATGTTTTGCAGTCTCATTTTCTCAATTTTGCCGGCTCCATTAACAATATCAATATCCTTCATCAATACTTTAGTGTACCATTCTCGCTGCATCTTACTGAGACCCAAATAAATTTTTAGCTCCTTCTTCGGTGGCAAACGCTTCTCCACATCCGACTTCAATCTCCGAAGCAAGAAAGGTCTCAACACTGAATGAAGCCTTTCCACTAAAGCATTATCTCCTAAGCATTGATTCGTGTTAAACCAAGAGTCGAAGTCTTCCGACGAGTTAAAAACATCCGGGAGTAAGAAGTTAAGTAAAGCCCAAAGTTCATGCAAATTATTTTGCAACGGAGTTCCAGTCAGGAGAAGTCGGTTAGCTGATTTGAATTCTCGAACATATTCAGACAACTTTGACTTCTCATTCTTAATTCGGTGGGCCTCATCAATAATTAAGTATCGCCATTGGAATTTCTTAAAGACAGATTTTTCCTTGATGACCATCTCATAAGAAGTGACGCAAACATCCCATTCTCCCGGCATGAGGGTATCCCTAATAAAGGTATTCCGAGTCTCTTGATCTCCAATCAAACATACCGCTCTGAGAGATGGGCACCACTTCTTGCATTCGTTCATCCAATTTGCCAGGGTAGATTTGGGAACGATGACAATGTGAGGGCCCATTATGCTTCGGTAATGCTTCATGTACCCCAAAAGTGAGATGGTTTGCAGAGTTTTCCCCAAACCCATCTCATCTGCCAAAATCCCGTTGATTCCATTTTCATATAGGGAGATCATCCAGTTCAAACCCCGGATTTGATAGTCCCTCATCTCCCCATTCTTAATGTAGGGTGGATGTTCTTCAAAGGAAATGACATTCTTGACATTCGCATTCGTCTCTGCCAATAACTCCTCATCCTCCTCCTGCTCCGTTTTCCGGTGCCGATGATCACCAGCCTCCGAGGACCGCCTCTCTACCCCCACTCTCTCCACTTTCTCTGCCTTTTCCACTTTTTCCACCTTTTCCACTTTCTTTGTTTTCTCCTTCTTCTCCGCAGATTTGACCTTCAGAGGACTCGTCGGAGACTTGTCCCTATTGGACGAGGTCATGAAATGTGCGAAAATCTCCGTTTGTTGAAGGAGGAAATCGAATCTCTTCCCTTGATCCTTCTCCAATTTACTTTCAAAATCCTCATTCGGTCCCCGGGAAGAGCTGGTGCCCGTGTCGGATGACGCACTGGAGCTATCCCCTTGGTCACCCATTGTTTTACCCCCCCAAAAAAAACTTTTCGGCCACACGAAATTTAAAAAAAAAACTAAAAACTTTTAAATACCGGCTTAGTTTAAATAATTTCACTTTCACCGTCCCTTAAATCCGTGACAAAGACCGGGGTTAGTTGGTTCCCTGTGTTTAAATGGTCAAAAAATCACAGGTGTCACAATTTCACCGCCGTTTGAAATTCAATTTGAGGAATACAAAATGTTTTTATTAACACACTTTCCTTGTCAGTTCAGTAAGCAGCACCCAGCAAAAAAAAAAAATCCACTTCGTTTCTTAAACAACGGACTGACACAGACTGATTTACACTACGAGAGCTACAGACCATGTATTTTGCCATATACAACTGACGATTTATATGGAAAATATGGAGGCTTATGTATTTTCTTGGTGATCAAAGGGGTGAACGGAATCTCTCCATCACTGTTGCCGCACTGCCTTATTTTTCCTCCCTTTGAATTTCATGGAGCGACAGGGACGCCAAGCACACAACGCCGCTTCTTCCTCACAACTAAGCACGTCTTTTCCTTTTTTTTTTTTACCGCGCAACTTTCACCCTACGCGTTTATATGGCCTTTTCTGCCTTTGTTGTTATTCTCACCCTCGCCGCCCTTTTAATACCGACACATGTCCCGACTTTCTCGAATTTTCTCCTTTCTCTTCCTCAAATTTTCGTGTTTTTTTGACACGATGGGATATTTAAAATATTTTTATACATTCTTATAGAATCAATAGTTTTTTAAAATAAATTGCTTGCAAGTGTATGTTGTCATATTACTAAAAATGATTGGCTTGGTTTAATGGTTTTTGTCCGTTGACCAGGCATGGAGGCGGGAAGTAGAGAAAGTTGGCCTCAATAATAGTACTAAAAAAAAAACGAGAAATTCCGGGGTAAAATCTGTACATTGTACCTATCCCGGAAGGGACGTGAGATGTGTTTGAAGAATCGCAGGGTAATGCCAAACCCGTATAACGGGAATTCCAATTACCTTGGAATGATGCTTTGGAATGAGGGACATCATTGACATTTTTACATGTGTACCGTTTACCATATTTAAAGTTATTACATAATAAAGCAAATGTCTAGCAGTAGAATTAATGGTTAATTCGTATATCAAGGACAAAGCACGTATTTTGAATACTTGAAATATTGGAGAGCCGAAAATAATCGGAGCTGCATTTGTGTTGGAAGCCGAACGAAGTAACTGAAATTATTAGAATACCGTAGAATTTTGGGGGGATTGTAATAAATATGACAAAGTATTTTTTTTTTAGATTTTGTTCTTTTTATTATCAAATCGAAAGGAGCAAGAACAATTAAGTCAATAAGTTCAAAACGTGCATGTACAAAAAAAAAATTGTATGTATACACAGTAACAAAATTAAGTAACATTAAATGTGTAGTATTATGAGTTTTTGTATAACATGTGTTTACTAATGAGATTTCTAATTACCTAAGAATGCTTAGTAGGATTTGTAATACTTTACAATTTAACAACTGTTTCGTACTTTATCTCCCGTCATGTAATTTTAATTCTACTACTAAGAATAATAATATTGTAACATCAAGCACACGTTTACTTGTAGGATATTCATAAAAGTGTCTAAAACATTTAAGCAGCCATACAAATACAATGATGAGAACATCAGAGATGTTTTCGCGGAAGTATATCAATTGTATGAGAATCAAACGTTGGATCTAAAACTGTATAACGAGACGTCTTTTTGCGACATTTCGTCAAACATACCTAACCGGGTCGACTGAAAGTAAAGTCAAGTAACTATTGTTGGGTAGTTTTTTTTTGTACACATTTTTTGAAGCATGAAGGAATGAATCTTACAGCAATCCTTAATTTAATTTATCCTGTTTCTATGAGGTACAGATAAAGTTTCATTTCAGTATTGTTTGGATTTTCCAAGTAAAAAAGAGTATAGAAACTGGTAGTCCCTAATTTTTAAATTGAGGTCGAAGGCAGTGACGAATTCCTCCCTGGAAATTACCAGGAAATGAGATGTAGCATCACAAATTCTTGCTCTACAAAGTTTGCTAATCCGGCTTCGTTACTAATTCATAATTCCATTGCACTTTTAAGTTTATTAAATTCACAAAATGTTAATTTGCATACACGCTAGTGTTGTACCTTTCATTAGCCGTTCCTGTAATCCTTGCCTTCTGGCGTTGCAATACTGTTCAAAAACTGTATATAAAGAAGCCTAATGATTGTGACAGATTACGTGGAACATGAAGTAGCTACAGTAAAGTACAATGTCAAATCAATTTAATTAGCTTAGCTGTTTTTGATTGGCTCGCCTATTTACGCTTGTGTTTTATTTTGAATTTGTGGGTTGTACATAGTTTGTACAAAACTCCAAACAGTTTGATAGCGGGAGGTTTATTCAAGGAAAGTCTGATCCTTTATACTTTCAATTAATTTCTATTTCTCGTCTTCCAACCGGAGGTTAACGATCAAGTCTTTTACGATTTAAGAATTTTTACATTCATACATGGCTTAAAGCTATGTGAAACTTTACTGCACCTCACCTCAATTTCTCCTTTGGTTCATCAACTGATGTAATCTTTTCTAACTAGCAATGTCAACATATATTTCATATTATTATGTTTTCATATCTCCAAACCTTCACTCATTACTATGTAGATGTACATCACGCAAACGAGTTCAATCATATTTTTGTAACAAAAAAAAACGAACATTTATAACAAACTACACGACAATAAATTATTCATAAAAATATGAATTAATTTTTCACGCTGTAAAATCAATAGAAAAAATAGAGACTGCATAAAAATTTAACTGGTAATCAATTACTGAGCCTCCCGATTTCTATAATCTGGAATCTTGAATTTGTCCTCCAAATATTTCCCGTTACATTCATACCTCGAAACAATTAATTCTATAAAAGCATTACATAATTAATATGTATATGTATAAATAATATGTAATAAAAGTATACCAAACAATAACTGACTTTTAAAAACTAAACTAGAATCAATGCAGTCATTTTTACAGCACAATTACTTTACAGAGCGTAGTAACAGCAGAGAGATTATTATCTTCATTCTTCGTAACTGCTTCATGGACAATTTATACATACATTGGTCTGTAGAGCCTGCAACTATTTTCCACCTAAAATTTGACATCCCACTTAAGTACCTATCAACTATGTACGTCAGTTTTTGTAGTCCCGCAGGTGATTCTGAAGTTGATTGGCAACCATTGGATATTGAAGGAATTGTGGTTATAATCAAAATGCATATAATCTCAAAGTGGTAATCTCAATTCTTAGCTTTTGCAAATATTTGTTTGTTCAAGAACAGTCAAGTTTTAAGAAGCTTTGTACCACAATAATAGCAGAATGGACACGGCAGTTTTCTGACCATGTAAATGATAAGCTTGTCAATCATAATAAACTAAAAGAAAAAAGGTCCGAGATTCTGCTAATACAAAAGTTAGGTGTTTGCAGAATAAAGACTAATTCTACCCTGCGATCTGAGTGTTTTCACGACGCTTAATTAGTTGTAAGAATACAACACAATTGATTTGCCTGCTTCGCAAAATTTTGATTTGATTTTAAGCAATGCAACTAAAAAAAATAAAACGTCGTTGATGTAGATTATAATTACACACCTTTAAGAATGACGGGAAACACAAAAGTACGTTCATTACAACTTAGTTCTTGTAAGTTCTCCGAGATCGGAACGCACAAATCAGGATGCATGTAAAGAGCAAGCAGAGCAACTGTATTGCACCCACGATAGTCACAATTCCAATTATCCAATCTGCCTTGCTCTCCATCAGCTCTAACAATTTCTTGGAGCAGCCCTGTAACATTCAAATAAATCTGTTAAAATGCAACAACTTCAGCAACCGGGATAAACATGAGAAAATGCAATTACATGAAGATAGATTTTGACATTTGCAGGAATTTCGCTATTAGCAGGAACTCTGATTCCTTTTTCGTCGCAGGTGGCAGTCAGGGAGTCTGTTTCAACGCAGCAGCTAGCCGGGATTGTGTAAGTAGTAGCAGCATTTAGAGAGCTTGAAATCGTCATGTCACGAACATCTTCCTTTCCGCCCTGGAAATCCAGATAGCCGTTGGCTCCGCAGCATTTCATCTAAACAGAATATGAATACTCTTAGTTAAAATAGCTTTGTCAACTGTCACACAACCAATTACACTCATCCAATCAATACAAAACATTACCTCTTTCTGGACAAGGTCCCAAGCATTGGAGATCACTTCGTCTCGTCGGTACTGAGTCTTCACCGAGTTTTCCAAGAGTTTCTCGAAATACATCTTGAACTCTTCCCGATTAACGTAAGCGTATACTCCCGCAGCTAACTCAGCAATTGAGATAAGCAATACAATGGCCCAAAACTGAAATATAAAATAGTCGTCCGTCAGTTTATTTGATAAACTCTCTCTCTCTATAACCCAAAATACGCTGCAATAAAAAATTATTAATAATTTACCAGGCTCAGGCAAGGAGAAGATTGCTTGCATCCACCGCAACAGCCCAAAATTCCGCCCAAAAACATTAGCCCTCCAGAAATAAGAAGGAACAACTTTCCGTAATACAGATACTCGTCATTTTTGGTTAAATCAACGTATTCGTCCGTAGGTTCGAGCAAAAGGTAGGCAGACAATCCAACCACGGCTAGCCCAATCAACTGAAAACATTAGGTTTACGCATGCCGATTATTTCTTTGTACAGATACATATGTACTACACATACTTTTTAGTGCGCAGTACGTTTGTAAACAATGTAAAGAAACCATGCTGAATACATAGGAAACGGGAATTCTTACCACAAAGAAAAACGCCACCAGGACCACCCCAAATTTCATGCATCCGTAACACTTCGACATTTTGGCTTACAGCATTCAGGTCAATCTGTTATTTATCAGAAAACGCTTAAAATATGAACAGGTTTTGGATATTATCTAGGTGCTATATGTTTCCACCTTACATGAAACCAACGTCCAGATCTTTTCGCACAAGTATGACTCTTCTACATATACATACATATGTATATAATAAACGAATGTGCTGCTAGCTGCTACGTTCTTACTATAGGGTGCCCTTTTAAAGTAAACCATTGTTGACAAACGTAAACTATGCTATTTCAGCCTAGTAAAGAGATTCCGACTCAATGTAAGAAATGCATACAATACGATTTTGTCCGGTGATGAAATATTATCCAGTAATTATTTCCGTCTGTTCTAAGTTCTAACATGAAAAAACTTCATGCATGCTAATTGCTACATTTGTAACGCATATATTTGCATAAATGTTTCATCGCTGTGTCCAACAACATTATCTTCCATCTTCATTATCTCAGAGTTCAATTACTTTACAAATAATTGTACATTGTTTGTAAAGTTCAAGATATATGTGCAAAAGGCCTAATGCTTTTCAACCTTCCTCCATGCTTTAAGTATCTAAAAAGAAACAAAATAGGAAACCAACCGCTAACAAGCTGTTTGTAACAAAATTACGATATTGTCGCTGAAGTTGAGATTGTAGGCATATGCAGGTATCAATGCATAAACTGTCCAACAAATATAAACAAACGTGAAACAACTCAAAAAGGAAAAGGCGAATCCTTAAAAGTGACACCAGGATTCTTGCTTTCCAATTGTCAGCTAGAGCCGGAAAACTACTTACAGCCGTTATTGTATAATTGTGCAAGTGTAATCACCCTACTCTGCATGGAGCTTCTGCTTCGTAAATACCTGTGTATCTTTAAATGCTGATCGGTAGGTCAGTTCTCAATATGTAAATACATGTCACCGAGGAACTACTACATTATTGACGTATAATATAAACACACTACTACCTTATTAAAAGAGTAGTAGTGTAGACTACCTAAGATACGATACCAACTTATAATTTCTATTATTTTAATTTGACAGATACAGTACCTACTTATATTCTTTACCAACGTGATTCCAAACGCGATGACAAAGGCATTCCCCAAAATAAAACCCAAAGAAGTTACTTTCTCAAAGCCTCGCAATACATGTTCCTTTGTTGCGGTTTACCGATGACACAAACCATATATACGCGAAATTTTCGGCACATTCAAACCATAACAGGACATAGACATTCTATAGAAAAACCTCAAAACCCATCAGTCTTCCTAACATGAATTATCTCTTCTCCGCACACGCTACATATACTAATACTGGCTTATCAAAATCCATGTAAATGACAATAATAATAACAAGCAAAACAAGGGAAACAAAATTACCTTCACTCGTGAAAAAAAAAACCACTCAATATAGATATAGGTATATCTACAAATCCAAAGTGCCAGAAAAAATCCAAAGGAACTGGAAAATCTTCAGTCTTCTCCTCTATCTCCTACTACACTTTTACCGCATCAACTTTTCTTCTTCCTATACACCAACAAAAAAATAAATAAAACATATTACATAAATCTTTAGTTACACCACAATGAAGTGCGTACATGCATTGTCTCCCACAATTGTCACCCCATCTCCAGTACATCCCAAAAGCCAAAAACAACCTTTTAATTAAACCATTGAAAACAAAACCGGAGTATGACACAAGCGGAAAAAAGAAGGAATATATAGAATATATATTTAATACGATCCGTCTGACACCAATGAATGGAAGACAAGAGAGAGGAAAAAATGAGATCGTAATAAAATATCTCCCCCCCACAAAAAAGCGGTGTTCCCGAGACAAATCACTTGGTCATTAATTAGACAAATTGTGATGGATGAAAAAGGGTGAATTACCTCCTTTTTTCTTCTATATGGAAAAGATGATTTATTATGAATTTTTTTCCTTAAAAAAAAAAATGAGACTCACCGAGAATTTTTTGATGTAGAATGTCGTAATAGGAAAGGGCAACAGCGCGTTTAGGAGGAAAAGCCAGTTTGGAATGGAGCTCTTCTGGCGGATCCGTCAACACTAACAGAGGAAGAGAGAGAGAAAATGGGGAAAAAGAGAGGAGAGTCGGCAAGGCGAGAGATCCACAAGGGAAGAGGCGAGGGAGGGTTTGGCCGTTCATTTACAAAAGGGAAACAGAGAGAGAGAGAGAGAGAGACTGAAAAGAGCTCCTTCCTCCCTCAACTTTTTTCTGTAGAGCAAAAAAAAAAAAAAAAAGTCCCAGACAGAATTTGGAGCCATGTTTCCATTTAGTATACACAACAGACATGATCTGATATAGGAAAAAAGGTTCATAAACCCCCCTTATTTCCTGTTGAATCACATATAATCATTTATTTCCCACATAACCTCAAAATACATATGTATGCACTCATGAGTTTCTGAAAAATTATATATTTTTTAAAAGAATAATTAAAAAAAAGGGGTGGAATTTTTTTTTTAATCCAAGGAGACTCTCCATCTCCACAGTGTGAGTCTTTTGTCCGAAAGCAACAGAGGAAAAGGCGTCAAGGCGTCTCCCTTTTTCCAATGTATGTGTAGGCACTGAATGTTTTTTTTTCGGGGGTGGG
>JAQGBT010001672.1:0-29758 GCA_034698585.1 Disparrhopalites patrizii | reverse complement strand
TAGAGAAAAGACAAAAACAGAGAGAAAACAGAAAAGAAAAATAGAGAAAAGACAAAAACAGAGAGAAAACAGAAAAGGAAAATAGAGAAAAGACAAAAACAGAGAGAAAACAGAAAAGAAAAATAGAGAGAAAATAGAGAAAAGACAAAAACAGAGAGAAAACAGGAAAGAAAAATAGAGAAAAGACAAAAACAGAGAGAAAACAGAAAAGAAAAATAGAGAGAAAATAGAGAAAAGAGAAAAACAGAGAGAAAATAGAGGAAAGAGAAAAATAGAGAGAAAATAGAGAAAAGAGAAAAATATAGAGAAAATAGAGGAGAGAAAAACGCAGGGAGCAATAAATGGAGAAACTCAGTAAAAAAGGGATGAGAAAAACAAAAAAATGCAAAGCATGAAGAATTTAACTAAAGGCAACACAAAATTACGAGAAGGACAATGAAAAACATTCGGAGAAAAACAGGGAGATGAAGGGAAAGGACAGAGTGAAAAATAGAGACAGAGACAAGCATAAGTGGACTTGTTGTTACTGAAGTCTGCCCTTCCCCGAAATAATGACAGTCACGTAGGCAGATATTGGAAACTTTTCAATTCTAATTTCATTGCTTCGCATGCCTAAATAGAAAAACACACACTTGATGTAATGCTCATGCATGCAGAATGACCGTTTTTTCATCTCCAAATGCTCTTATATTATATATACATACATGTGATTCATGTATATGTAAGTGTATGAATTTGCCTGGATAAGTTTATGACAGGCCTCATCACAGGACTGCTTGAAAAAGCTCTGTTTACCCGATCATGACATTCAGAATGTGGAAAATTACTGTCTCTCCTGCGTTTACCCAACTTTTCCGGAGTTTTCTGAATGAATATTTTAATTGTTATTTTACGCCCACTAGAATGGTAAACATTGAGGGTTGCGCTCCATTTGATATGTGTGTCTCTTTTTATTTATCTTTCCCATATTCTGCGTATCTTTTCCTCCCAGGCCTCTTCTGTTGCTTTCCTAATGCTACTTTCTCCCGTGGGCCCTACACTTTCTCGTGGTTTGTCTTTCTCTTGATGTTTTCTTTTTTGCTTGTGTGCAATTCCCCGACTATTTATATGCTACTTTGCTTTTTTTATTCTTTTATTTCATCACTTTTCTTCTGTGCTTTCCCTATTACATCTGTACTTTCTCACTGCGTGCGCTAGTCTTACTCATCGGTGCTTATTTTTATTTATTTATTTCTCTCGGTGCTTTTTGTATCTGATATTTGTTGCTCTTTATTTATATGCCTGTGGTTTCAGTATTTTCTATTTTCTCGCTGTGTTATTTGTTTTTTATATATTTTTTCTCTACACTTTCTGTTTTTTGAGTATTGTCTCTTTTTATCTCTACGCTTTCTATTTTTTTGCATTTTCACCTTTTATCTTTGCACTTTACGTTGTGTTTTGTATTTTCTCTCTGCTTTCACTTTTTTCATTCTCTCTGGCAATGCATTTTTCAGTGTTTTTCGTTGCCAACCTAAAACCATTCCTATCCATTTCTCTTCCAACTTTCTCTTTATCCTTTTCTCTTCGAAAGTTGTCTTTCTCGTATTCCCTTCCGCCTTTTTCTTTATCCTTTTTCGCTTCAAAAGTTTTTCTCATATTCTCTTCACACTTTTGATTTATCCTTTTCTCTTCAAACTTTCTCTTTATAATTTCGCTTCAAGCTTTGTTTTTATCATTTCGCTTCAAACTATCTCTTTATCCTTTTCTCCTCAAACTTTTGCTTTATCCATTTCTCTTCCAACTTTCTCTTTATCCTTTTCTCTTCGAAAGTTGTCTTTCTCGTATTCCCTTCCGCCTGTTTCTTTATCCTTTCTCGCTTCGAAAGTTTGCTTTCTTATATTCTCTTCAAACTTTCGCCTTTCCCTTTCTCTTCAAACATTCTCTGTATCCTTTTCCCTTCAAGATTTCTCTGTATCCTTTTCTCTTCAAGTTTTCTTTTTATCATTTCGCTTCTAATTTTCTCTTTATCCTTTTCTCTTCAAACTTTCTCTTTATCCGTTTCTTTTCAAACTTTCTCTTTATCCTTTTCTATTCCAACTTTCCCTTTATCCTTTTCTATTCCAACTTTCCCTTTATCATTTTCTCTTTAAACTTCCTCGTCAAACTTTCTCTTTATCATTTCGCTTCAGACTTTCTCCTTATCCTTTTTTTCTTCAAGCTTTCTCTTTATCATTTTCTCCCTTCAAACTTTCTCTTTACCCTTTTCTCCTCAAACTTTCTCTTTCTTCGTTTTTCTTTGACCCTTCCGTATTTCTTTTTTCTCGTCAAAATGTCTCCTTCTGTTTTACTTTTTTTTTAGACTTCTCCCTTTTTCAGCAATGTCTGTCTCCTGGCGGTGTTTTTGTAGGCCTTTCTTCTTTCAAGGAAGTGTGCTGCTCTTTTAATTTTCTCCTTTAATTATTTTGTCTCTTTTCGTACGAGTTCATCCTTTTATTTTTCTCATTCCTAGTTTATTTCTATTGTTTCCCTGGATTTTCCTGTGTTGTTCTTATCTGTGTTATGTGACTCCCCATATGCTTTCTCTCTCATACTCACCTTCCGCAATTTCTCCTTTCTTCCTGCTTATTCCTGCTATGTTTTACTTATTTCCCGTGCTATTCTGCTATGATGTCCTCATTATCCCTTTTTGTTATTCTAGCCTTGTGGCATTCATCTGATTCATTCTCTCTTGCTACATCTCCGACACTTTTCATTAGTCCCGCCTAAATCAAAAAGTATTCATTTGTCTCACTCTTCACGGTAACTTTTCGGATCTCCGTCAATTTGTTTCCGTCTCTCCCTTTTTCCATTGGTAATTCATGTTGCCGTCCCTGCCAAAGCCACCAACTTTTTTTCTGTTTGCCTCATTCCCACGGGCTTGTATGGTTTTGGAAACAAGATGTAGCCCACGCATGATGTCGTCTCATAACAATTCCGTGGGCATGATTTGGGACATTTGATCCAAAAGAGTAGTGCACATACATAAGTCAAGTCAAAGTGGCTCTTGGGAGTATTCATAAATGTACATTACAAAAGACCGGATCTATTATAGATTTTCCTGGTCATCCAAGCTTGCATTGGGGACTTGGGGTATGCATATGACATATATGTATATATATAGATATATACCTATAGTAAAGGCGAGCTTCTGTGTCAGTTCCATGAATAAATGATGAGCCGCAGTGTACCTACATTTATCTGCCGGACTCAACCGGCCCCATTCAAACGCATCACCCTGCATAAGGCGGGGAGGGCAACTTAATTACAACTTTTGCACAACTTTGACCATTCCTACTACACCCACCTCCCTCGCATGTCCATTGGTAATTACGTTCGAAAAAAGTTTTTATTCTGTTTCTTTCTGGGATGGCTCTGACATGAAAACTCCGTGGCGGACGCTCTGTAATGCATCCTAATGGTAAGGACAATTCCTTTGCCCTACTCTCTTGTCCAGGCGACTTTCTCTCCCTTTTTAGGGAGAAAGTCCCTCTGTGGCTCTGTCCGTCGGTTTGCCTCTGTTTTTTCTCTTTCTCCCTGTATTCGTCTCTTCCTATCACTTTCTCTCTGTTTTCGTCTCTTCCTATCACTTTCTCTCTGTTTTCGTCTCTTCCTATCACATTCTCTCTGTTTTCGTCTCTTCCTATCACTTTCTCTTTGTTTTCCTCAGTTGCACTCTATTTCTCTCCGGTTTCCTTTGCTGCTACTCTCTCTCTCTCTGTTTTCGTCTTTTCCACTCCTTTGCTTAGATTTCCTTCTTCTATTAGGTAATACAGTGGAGTCTCTATATAACAACGCTGAAGGGAAGGGCGAAAAATATTGTTACATAGAAAAGTTGTTATATAGAACATTAACTATGCACCTTACATGTACGAGGGGCTGGAAAGATAATGTTGTTACAGTGAAATGTTGTTATAAAAAGACTTGTTATAGAGAGACTCCACTGTATATATGCTTTTTTACGTTTTCCTCAGTTGCACCCTTTTTTCTCTCCGTTTTCATATGATGTCACTTCTTTCTCTGTTTTTTTCACGTTGCATTCTCTTCCTCTTTGATTTCCTTTATCTCTCTCTCTTTCTCTCTGTTTTCCTCGTTTGTTATAATTTTTTCTCAGTTTATTTATGCCGTACTCTCTTTCTCTCTGCTTTCTTCTGATGATTTCTCTTTCTCTCTATTTTTTCTTTTATCTTTTTCTGTTTAAGACTTGTTTTTATTTTGCGCTTCTTCTCTCTCACAATCGTTCCCAATCTTGTTTGGTTTTTCTGTTGTTTTTCTCTGTTATTTCTCTTTCTTATTCCATGATTGCTCTTATTTTTTCGTTTGCTTTTACTTTTGTCTGTTCATGTTTGTGTGCTCTTTCTTCATGCTTTTTCTACTATTCTATGCTCGTGCTGTCTCGCCATTTCATTTTTATAGTGCTTTCTTTTTCCTTTTCCTACATCTCCTTTCGTGGATTTTCTCTTCTGTTTTGCCTTTTCTTCTTTGTTTTATCTCTTCCATTGATGGGCTTTCTCTCTGTATTTATTTGCCTGCGTTTTCATTGTTCATGTGCTTATTTTCTCTGTTTCCATATTTTCTGTCTTTTTTGGTTTTTGCGCTTTTTCTCTTCCATGTTTCCTGTGCTTGAAAACTTTCCTTGCCTTTTTCATCGTTTCTCGGCTTTCTCTTTTTAATTTTTCTTGAGCTTTCTCACTTTTCTTTGCTTTTTTCATTGTTTCCATGTTTTCTCTCTTTTTTGTTTCCCTGCCTTTTCTCTCATTGGTATCGTACTTTCTCTTTCTTTGTTTCCCCACTTTCTCCCTTTCGTTTTTACAGTGGCTTCTCTCTGCGTTTTGTTCGGTGTTTCTTACCTCCTTTTTTTCCGTCTGTATTTCTATTTTCCCCGTGTTTCCCTTTGCCTTATCTGATCAAAATTTTCTTTTCTGAATTTTCCATCCAATCACCTTCTACTTTCTTCTGCTGTTCCAACTTAAGTTGCTAGTTTCCAACTTAAATTGCCCCATTGTATTCCTTCTTTCCTTTTGACCTGTAACTCCGAAAGCCAAGAGAAAGTCCAAAGTTATGTTTGTTCCCAGTAAATTTATCCAAATCGATTCCAATATCCAAATCCCATGCTAAATCGACCCCAAAAAAACTTGCCAAGAAGTAAAACAGCGGAATACGAAATGAGTGAATGCCTCCTGGATTATGCGGGTATGATGTAAAACAAATGGAATTAATTCCATAAATTGTGTACATCTATGATGGACAAGCCACGAGATTCCCCTGCAGTAACCTTGTCACTATTATATAAGCCCTTGGGGCAAACCCCTGGAACAAGGTCGTTCTAAAGTAACTAAAGCCCCCTAGGAATTTGGTTGAAAATAAAATAAAATAAATAGTAATCCAATCCATAAAACACTCCTCCAAATATTTCTGATGCGTTTGTTTACAACAAAAAAGTATGGTAAAGGCCTTTCGTGTAGCTTTCACTCCCACATGATGGAGCGTGCGTGCACAAGTGTACTATTTTCCTGAGTGAAAGTCCTTTTTTTTCTCCTTTCACTTTAAAGTCATGTTGCATGGGCTGGGGGTGCGTTTTTTCCCACCGAAATGTGAAAACTTTCTCCATTTCCCCCCATGAACATGCTGAACTAAATTTTGGGGGAAAGTCCCCTTTTTTTTTGGGAAGGAAATTAGAAAATGGGAGAAAAGTTTCACATTAGAAAAGTATGGGATATAAAATGGGAGAATTAAAAAAATATTTAAACGTGTCAGATGTGAAAGCCAAAGTAATCCCCTTAATGTGAACACGACAATGTGCATGCACCGGGAGAAAAAAAATCACTTGTGGAGGTTAATTAATTATTTGCTTGATGGAGCAGCAACAAAATGTGCTTGTTTATATTTAGAAAGCAAGACAAGGGAGTTAGAGTGTTACGTGGTAAAGGCCATGTGTGTAAAAGGGCACGGCAATGTGCATGTTTTGTTATGGTAAAAAATACTATGGGGATACACATGGGGAAAGGTGTACACATGATATGTACATATATGTATATACATAAGTACGTACATATATATTCCATATGTATACATATAGAATGTTGCAACTCACCTTGCTCTTGAGGGACTTCTCCCTCTCGTTCATGGGCCGACATCGGACGACGACTTTCACAGTCTCCGACATCTTCTTGCCGTCGGAGTTCCCGCTAAATTCCTGTTGATCCCCTTTTGCTCCTTTTTTGTAGCCTCCACGCGTTTTTTTTTTATGAATCAGACATCTACTTTATGAAATATCCACACCGTCGCGGCTTCATTGTTTTCTCCAGTAAATTAGCACTATTTTCTTCAATGGACAAGGTTGGAGGTCGGCATTTGCTGTGGAATTAGAAGAGAAAGGTTGAAGTGAGTGTTATAATTAGTAGTAGCAATAGCTTTTATTGATATAGGCAAAATTTCCCCTTCAATACGTACATGACGTGTCTACTGTAATATCGAATTGCTTGTGTCTTTAGATTTGAACAGAGATTTGAAATCGTTTGAGTTTAATATTGTAATTATAATGGAATGTACTTTTCCAGTGCAAAGTAAACTTTTACCATTACAATTTGCAGTACAAAGTACAAGTTTGCTTTGAAATTTTTTTGCGGGAAAATTATGCATTCAAAATTAATTGTTACTTTCACAAGAAAAATTATGACTTCTTTAATGCACTTCTCCTGTCACCGCGATACTTTTTGCCGGAAAAATTATGCTTTTATTAATTTATTAACTGTTAATTTAGATTTGGAGAAAGAACGGCGTTGAATAATTAATTTATTAAATATTAATTTAGCTCTGGAGAAAAAACGAATCCGTTGTACAATTAATTCATTAAATGTTAATTTAGCTTTGGAGAAAAAACGAATCCATTCTATATACTGAAATCTTATTTGCAAAATAAAATATATGGATTTATTATGAAATACTCTTTTGTATAAGAAAAACTAAGTTCAAAAAATTAATTAGGACATTTTGCTTTCACCAAGAAATGTCATACGTTTGAGGGAAAATAATTCTACTGTTACATTGTAATGATTTTGTGGCCATGACAATTATGCTTTCACCACAAAATTCTATTCTTGCAGTAAAAAGGCTTTCGTTCATGATATGGCTTTCACCATTAAGTTTACTTTTACCAAAAAACTCGAATTTTCCCTTTTAAATGTTATGTCTTTAAATGCAATTAGTATTTTTACCAGGTGAAATTTCACCCATTTAGCTTCCACAGAATATCACGCAGTTCCAGGATAGCTTTGCTGTATTTAAATGCAACTGAAATAACTTGTGTGTATTCCTATATAATCCCATTAGACCCTTTTATGTTCAAAACCTCATCATTATGTATTACAAAATTGCATTCGCCCTAAAACTAGATACATATTTTTTATTCACCGTACACGAGACCGCCAGTTCGTTATTTCCTCCAAAAAAAATGTCAAAATACGTTTTTACAGCCAAAAGACGTTAATACTTTCCCTTGTAAGACAATTTCCCTCCAAGCATGTGTTAGTAGACCATCGAAAAAAAGGGTGACAAAAAAGACAAGGATGATGAAGTCCTACTTTTCAAAGAAATTTGTTGTTTCTCAATTTCTTCCATATTTTTCATTTCACCACAGAAATGTCCCTTAAAGAAAATTTGTCCAAAAGCGACCCACTTTGAATGTAAACAGACGGTAGAAACGTGACGGGAATAAATGGAGGGAGTACATGACAGTTTTTTTTTCTCCTTAGGAACATCCTAATAATAATATGCCCATGTATGATGACAAAGTGTGTACAATGTTGACTTTCTTTCATGTTTTCCCTCTGTGACGGAATTCAACCCAGAAAATTGCTTTGAAAAAAAAAAGCTCTTGAAGCTCCCACACTATGTAGGTATACATAATACACAGTATATCCCCCATATAGAGTACAGTAATTTCGAAAAGGGAACATGAGTGTCGTATCATATGTACAGTATGGGAGAAGAACCATTATAAACACTCCTTGAAGGGGAACGGGAGAAAATTCTTTTCTTTTCAATAATAATAATTCCAACTTTCTTTTTTCCCCCTTATAATACAAGTGGTAGTGCAGTCAATAAAAAAAAGTTGCTCCACATTCTTTTTTCAAGAGTGTCGTACATTCTTTATTCTTTCTAATGTGAAGGTGAGTTTCATTATTTTTCCTCCTTTCTCTTCTTCCTCCTCCGCCGTCGGCACTACAAATGCCATTGGAGAGAGAAAGGCAGGTGGTCTGCTTTATGAGACACTGAATAAATGATCATCTTATTCAAATTTCGGGAGATACAAAAGCACTTGAGAAAAGGAAAATGGAACAGGCCAATGCTAAATCGATATGTTTTTTTCCCCATATTTCCCCTCAATCAGATCTTACCTATTTTTGTACGCTTCTTTCCCTTGTTTTTAAATTGATAAAATCCCAACACAAACACAATTTATATGACATTCCCCGTAAATTAGTAGATTTCCCTCAAGAATTGTCAAGCAAAAAAAATAAATTACCTCAATGAATCCTCCCCAGAAATTCTCCAAAGACAAAAGGGGAAGAGTGTTGCAGAGGCTTTTAGGAGATCCACCACAAACGGGAGAATTCGGGTCCAAATTCTTGGTAATAAAAATAATGAATGTGGCTTTTTCTTCCTGTATTCCGTTTTTGTTCTCTCTTGCTGTCTCTCACTGCCAAAGGGAGGATCACACGTGAAAAAATGGGGAGGAATGCCGTTGGTGGAGTGCCACAAGTTGTCTTAGTCAGTACTTGAGTCCAACTGGGAAAAAGTTGTCGTGTTATCAAAGCATTATAGAAGAATGTAAGGAGAGTGAGGGAAAGAGAAAGAGAGAGAGAGAGAGAGAGCGAGGACGACGACGAGAAGAGCCGGCTATTTTCCCACCACACAAACACACATACAATTGGTGGCATTCAGGGAAAGCAAGGGGAAGAAAGCCGTGAGAAAAAGGGGTTTGGAGAGGGAGGAAGCAGCACGAGGGAAAGGCAGGGGACGGCGAGACACAACATAAAATCACAAGGACGCATAGAAGCACCAGGGAAAGCTGGCAAACGAGGGGGAAGGCGGAAAGATAAAAGAGAAAGTTGGGAGTAGAAAGTAAACCAAATTAGCCATAAAAGGAGAAGAGAAAATCAGAAAAACTTCAAAAGCAAAAGGGAAAGTGACAAAATTAATTAGAAAAAAAACAGAATAAGAGGAGAGAAGTCTAAGCTTGTTTTTTGGAAGCAATGAAAAACAAGGAAAAAGACAGTTAAAAGAACGAGGCGTATGCAGAAACAGAAAGGTAAGAAAGACAGGAGAGAAGCAAGAAAATAAGAAAAACAATAACAAAGAGGAGGAAGAGAAACAATAAAGCGGAAATAGATTGAAAAAAAAGTAGAAGGAAAAGTGGCAAAGAGATCAATGAAATAGAAAGACACAGTGAGAAAAAATCATAAAAGGAAACAGAGAGCGAGTAAGCAAGGATAAAAAAGGATAGAGAAAAAAAGAAAACCAAGAGAAAGAATTAAGAGAAAAAATAGAAAATTAAACCAAAAGAAAGAAATAATAAGAAAAAAAGAGAAAATTAAACTATGATAAAGAAATATTAGGACAAAAAAGAGAAAATTAAACCAAGAGAAAGAAATATTTAGAGAAATATTTATAGAAAAAAGAGAAACTTGAACCAAGAGAAGGAAATATTAAATAAAAAACAGGAACATTTTTCAACAAGAGATAGATAGCTCAAAAGGGAAGAGAAAACAAAAATAATGAGAAAGTTACGGAGAAGATGAGAAACAAGTATCAAAAGAAACATCTTTAGCGCTTGAGAGAGAAATACGGGGGAAAAAAAGAAAACAACCCACTGTACAGTAAGAGAAAGCAGAAATGAAAAAGAAAAAACAGAAAAAATTTAAAAGTCAAAGCGAGACAGAGAGAAAACAATTACAAAGAAACCCAAAAGCGAGAGAGAAAGTTGACGAAGAGAGACAGAGAGAACGGGAGAAAGTACTCAAAAGAGAAAGAAAAGAAAAAATGAATAAGATAAAATAGAAAAAATAGACGGAGAATGGCGTATACAGAATAAAGTGCGAGAAAACAGACAGAAATGGGAAAATATAGGCAGAACGAGACCGACGCAGAAAGAGAAAGAAAGCGATCAGCCAAATGGATAAAAATTTGCGAAATAATCTACGAATAAGAGAAAGAAATAACAATAATCATTAGAATGAGATAGATGATGATTTCCTCCAAAAAAAACAGAGAAACATAGAGAGAATAGAGACAAGCGTAATGGCTGGTAAAAAGAGAACGGAATTAGTAAAAAATAGAAAAAAGGCTTTTAGCATTATAGAAAAGGGAAAGACAGAGCAAACGCGACATAAAATGAGAGAAGGCATGCGAAAAAGGAGAATGCATACAGAGACAAAGGGAATAAGCGAGGAAAAAGAAAATAAATGTTGCCTTGGAACACAGCTAATGCTTTCATGCGAGCGCTTTCTCCAGCAACGAGTTTATCCTTTCCGTACATATTCCTTTGAGAAATTGTTGGGAATGCACACACAAATTCAGAACGGCCTGAAAGGAAACCAACGTTATGCACATGCCAGGGCTTCAACCAAAGACTTGTTGGTGGTGGCTTTTTTCAGATGACGTACATACCCACCATCACAATGTAACCACTTGAGTTCTGTTGACAGTGACGCGATGAGGGCGAGAGATAGAAAAAAAAACGCTGTCACAATAACTGCCGTCCATCCAATGCCCCATGCCTTTCTTGGGTAAACAATGTACATAAAGATAAAATGCTTTCACCGCCCACTGTGTGTAATCACACAATTTATACTTTCTCCTCATCTTTCCAGAGACTATACAAAATCCCGTTCTTCCTCCCAGGCACATTGTCCATCTAAAAAAAATGCCTCATGGTACAATTCTCAAGATCATGACACAATACAACGTATTGTTTCGTTCCAGGGACAAAATACAAGGGAAATGGGACGAAGGACGCGACATGAGGGCGACGGATCAATTATTTTTTTATGTTAGACACAATAAATATTGTGCTTTCCCCAACTTCCGCTGCTAATCCGGGGCTTTCATGAAGATACGCGACTTATCCCTGACAATAAGTTTTTCTTTGTCTACATACATCGATTCTCACCAAACAAAACAACAAATAACTTTGTCAAAATAAATGTTCCGTGTAATTATAATTCCTATGGTTTTTACCGAATAGAAGACCAAATTGTTTGAAAAAAGGACTCAGTTTCAGTTTATTTAAATGCGAATACCGTAAAAAAATTAGTAATTAAAAGGGCGAAAATTTTGAATTGAAAGAGGGAAAAATTTTCATTTAAATAGCAACAATTTTGAATTTAAAGAGCCAAAATTTTGAATTGCAGGAGCAAAAATTTTGAATTGAATTGAAAGAGCAAAAATTTTGAATGGAATTGAAATAAATAAAAAAATTAATTAAAACAGAAAATTTTGAATTGAAACAAAAAAATTTGAACTGAAACAGAACATTTTGAATTTGCAACATAAAAAATTTTGAATTTAATTGAAAGAGTGAAAATTTTGAATTTAATTGAAAGAGTGAAAATTTTGACTTGAATTGAAAGAGCAAAAATGTTGAATTGAAAGAGCGAAAATTTTGAATGGAATTGAAATAAATAAGAAATTTAATTAAAACAGAAAATTTTGAATTGAAACAAAAAATTTTGAACTGAAACAGAACATTTTGAATTGAAACATAAAAAATTTTGAATTTAATTGAAAGAGTGAAAATTTTTACTTGAATTGAAAGAGCAAAAATGTTGAATTGAAAGAGCGAAAATTTTGAATTGAGAGAGCGAAAATGTTGGCTGGAAAAAAGTTTTTCTCTTTCAGACTGTTTGGCGATTCCCGTATTTTTTATTTGACCTTGGAATTTTGTGGCAAATGACTGAGTTAAAATTAAGTCGAACCAGTCATTACTTATCTTTTGGCCAGTACTCCAACCAAAAAAAGGGGTAAAAAAAGCAAGAAGGAACAAAGGAGATGGAGGCTTCAACCATGACAAATGTTTCTGTTTCGAGTGGATATTCAAAGGAGAATTCGGCGTGCGTGAAGTGTGGATTTTCATCCTTTTCTCAAACTGACCTTGACAATCGCCGGAAGGGGAGAGAAAAAAAGAACGCAATAAAGAACCCGTGTAGGAATTCATTGGTGTTTAGTTAGAGACGGGCTCGAAACCATTAAATTAATGTACAACACAAAATCCATGAGGGATGAGGGCTTTGCTATTGATCAAACTGTTAACTAATACAACAACTGTGCAATGTGCAAGAGCTCCTGAAATGAGAACACAAGATTCCTCCCTAATTTTCTAGGCCTTCCGTATTTCTCTCTCATTTTTTTCTTTCTCTCTCACAACCACTTTTGCCTCCTTCTCACTTTCCCCCACCTTTTTCTGTATGTTTAAATGTGTATTCCTTTCTCTCTCTTTATTCCGCTTTTACTTTTTATTCCTAATGTATTTCTTCAGTATTTCTGATTATCTTTCTTTCCTTTCACTATCCTTTATTTTTTCCTTTATCTCTCCATTTTCTCTCATTTTTCTAGTTCTCTCCTTCTTCCTGATCGATTTATCTTCTTTTTCCTTCGCCAATATTTCCTTTTCTCCTTCTCTAATTTTCTTCTTGTGTCTAATTATTTTCTTTACGTTTAATTTTTTTTCTCTCACTTTCCCCTTTTCTCTATTATTTTTATCCCTTTTCTTGATTATTTTCTCTACGTTTTCTTTGTGTCTCTCATTCTTTTTGATTATTTTCTCTACTTTTTCCTTGTGTTTCTCATTTTCCTTGATTGTTTTCTCTATGTTTTTCTTGTGTCTCTCATTTTTCTTGATTATTTTCTTTACATTTTTTCATTTTTTCATATGCTTTATGTTTTCTTTGTCTTTCTTCTTTTTCTTGATTATTTTCTCTACATTTTCGTTGCTTCTCCCGTTTTTTTCCTTTCTTTGATTATTTTTACTACGGTTCCCTTGTTTGTCTCTTTTTTTCGTTTATTATTTTATTTACTTTTTATTTTTCTCACATTTTTTCTTGATTACTTTCTCTACTTTCCCCTTCTCTCTTTGTGATTTTCCTCCTAATTTTTTCCGTATGATTTGATCCACTTTTCACATTTCTTTTTCTCTCAATGTTTTCTTTTTCTCTACTTTCGTTTCTCTTCTCATTGCCCACTTTTTCCTGATTAGTTGCTCTATCTTTCCCTTGTCGTCTTCTTTTCTTATATTTTTTAACTTTCTCTTTTCCTTCCTCTTTCTCTCTCTCTCAATTTTCTCTTTTTCCAAATCTTTTTCGTTCATGTCCCATTAATTTCACTGACTTTTCCTTCTGTCTCTCTCGATTTCCCTTCCATTTGTCTCCCACATTTTCCCACTCCTCGATCTCTTTCATTTTCCTGTCCCTTTTTCTCTCTGCTTTTCCTTTCTCAAACTCTCCTATTCTGCCTCCTCTTTCTCCGTGTTTCCATCTGTTCCGTTCATTCTTTTTTCTCTCTCTTTTTCTTTCTCCTTCTCTCTCTCTCTCAATTATTTATCTTGCTCCTCGCACTAAGCGTCTCTTTATTCTTTATTCCTCCCTCATTTTCACCCTCCAATCACGCTCGACATAAATACCATATTCTACTTGTACTTAAGATGTCTCACAAAGGAAACCCCAACAAATGTTGTACTTTGCTCCCCAGTAACAAACCGAGCATTAGTTTCCTTTTCCGGTCAAAGTCATACATGTAGTCATAATAACATTTATAGAGTAAAGTCATTCCCAGGGGAAAAAAAATCCCTTTGATCCATTTCTAGGTTCTCCCATGAAGGACAGCCCACTTCATCGATTATGACAATTCCGACTGGGCGGGGAGAGTGAGAGAGTGAGTCAGATTTATTCTTTTCAATGGAATAAAAAGCCATTTCACACATTTCTCCCTTTCCCCTGTCAAGTGACGGGCACTTTCTCCAAAAATGGAGGGAAAGTGGGGAGGGATTGAAATGCTTATTAAATCCCTTTCTCGCTATTGCCATTGTGACTAAAGAATTAAAATGATTGGGGAAAGACTTCTTTTGTACTTAAATTGAAGTGCTCCGAGGAACCAAATGGCCTTGTTGGGCCTGAGTCATTTGAAGAAAAAGCAATGTTTTGCTTATGACCTTGGAGATTTCATGGACAATGGCATGTACAATAGAAACAGATAATTTTTTTTCGGTAGTTACACCGGGAGAAAAAATATTCTAAGAGGAATTGGTCAATACCACCAAATGGAAGGTCTATATGCATTATTATGGTATAAATGAGTGGAAGGATGAGTATATGGCTTAATATGCAAAACAAAGTTGTAGGAATATGTCACGTAGAGGAAAAAGCTGGGCATTTATGGGCATTTTACCACAGGAAAAATTCAATGTCATACCCACTTGTGAATATATTCGGAGCTTCCTCCTCGGGCATCCTTTATCCTTGGACAGACAACCCGTCAAGGTCCATTCCGGGTGAGTGTACATTCTTGGCATTCCATATGATGGCCTTTCATACGTAAATCCGTATGTATATGGGTATAACTATAGATATATAGAGAGACACGGAAAAGCAATAATAGCAGAAAATTCCTGGATTGTTTATTTACGGACTTTATTGGATGGACTTGCTCATAATCCTCCTCATTCGCTTCATTACGCCAAGTAAATGATGGGGAGTAGCTGTGAATTTTATGTATGACGGGGGCTTCAAATGCATATATGTCCCTGAGGGGTGGTGTGATAGCCATGGAATTCCTTATGAAGGGCATGGACAGGGAAATATAATTCCCCTGTTTACGTCCGCGTATCCTGTGCGGGTTTGTTTTTCATTTCCATGACGTGATTGACGCACACTTCAGTCTTTTCTATTTCACCCCAAATATCTTTTTAATCATGTACTTATGTTATTCATAACTGGAATTTTCATACTGCTGAAAATGGACTTTGACGTTTTTTTTGGTAAGTGCTTATTTCTCCCCGGGTTTTTAAGCCTTCATTTATGTTGATAAACCCTTCGACAGCATAATAAAGAATAATTATGTTTGTGGGAATGGGACTAATCTAATGAGACAAGAGCGATTGAATGTACCGGCAAGATGGAAGGGATATAGTACAATTTCTTTTTTTTTGCTATATTGTAATAAATAATAAAATAATAAAAAGAGAAAAGAAAGTTGGCAATAGAAAATAATAAAAAGAGAAAAAGTTGGAAATAGAAAATAATAAAAGGAGAAAAGAAAGTTAGAAATAGAAAATAATAAAAGGAGAAAAGAAAGTTAGAAATAGAAAATGATAAAAGGAGAAAAGAAAGTTAGCAATAGAAATAATAGCAATAATTGCAATTGGCGCGGCAATGAAGCCAAACGGACAAAATCAAGCACTTTTCATGGATAGCTTTGTATACTCACAATATTGAGATATTGACCTTATAAGAAGCTCGAAGCTCCCAAGGTCAAGTCGCGATTCGCGATTCAGCGCATACCTCAATTGGTTTAATTTGATTTATTTGATTGTATTGTGAATAATTGTCATTGTGAGTAACGGCAATGGATGATGACGAAATTACATCTTCATTTTTACTTCAGGATGTCAAGATGGTAATTTTTTATGATCGTTAATATTTTTTATTATTATCCCATGTCCCATCCCCAATCCCATGGCCATTTGCCCATATTTATTAATATTACTGATTATTCACTTTACGTTTATTTGTTCATTACTCTACTAGCCTAAAGCCTAATGCTGACTCATACTCTACGTATAGTACGTATTAAAATTTTTGTTTTTACGTACATATCACCTGAATCATATGTACATACATATTATTTACACTGCATATTACATAATAGTATAAAAACAATTGTGAATTCTGAATTGTGATCAAATTTTTATTCCTGCAATTATTATTACTAATACATGCTTTAAAAAAATTTAAAAGACCTTATACCAATTTTGCCGTGAGGCTTGAGGCATCTTTAATTTTTCCTCTGATTGCTCATCAATTTACCCTTAATTTGATCCATTTTAATTTTCCAGTTACGTACCCAGAAAACTGAATTGCAAGCTTTAAATGCACCCAGCATAAAGTTGGATTCTGTAAAGCGGGAAAGAACAACAGAAATCCAAAAGACGTCTTTCACATACTGACTTATTCACAGAATTGGTTCCTCAGCAAAGCTCTTTCCTGGCTTCCACGCCAAGCCCGAGCGGAAATTGTTCACGTGTAAGTCTTTCAGTCTGCTTATGATTGAAAGAAATGAAATGAAATAAGTTGAAATGGGCAGGACTACAGCACTATGCGATTTACAATAAATTAACACATAAGAATCAAATCTCCATTTTCCCCTAATGTCTAGTGACGTGATTAAATCTATATAAATACATGATGTACATTACATACATGCGTAAATGTGCATACGCTTTCTGCGAATTAACCACCGCTGGAGCTGATCACATCTGAGTATTGAAGTATCTTCACCAACGACATTACGTACGTAATACGGTATAGACACATACTGTGAAATCTCTGTTATATAAACTTGTATAATTCTGCAGGAATTCCCCATTAAAAGGGATTTGGCCCGAAGCCCACTAGGGACATTTTAGGCAAGAGCTACATTAATCCACTTTGGAACAAAGGGAGCACTCCTATCATGAAGCACATGTTCAGGTGCAACTACAAACATCCAAACCCTGTGAGAGCCTCCCAGGACACGGTGAATTAATAGCCTCCAAGGAAGCAGATGCCCCCTCCGTGGTCACCTCTATGAGGAGGAGGAAGAGGAGGAAGCGTCAGTGTTGAGGATGGAAGGGAATGCGTACAACAACCTCACGGAGGAGAATTATGCCTCCTTCAACTGGGAGGGTCAGAGGCTGCTATCCATCAGTAATTTACTCCGAGAGATAGACACGGACAAGATCAATCGGTGTAGTGAGTCCTTGGTGGATCTGAAATTTGAGCGAGGGACGTGCGTGAAGAACGTGAAGGCCTTCCTCCGCCTCTGCCCCAACATCCAACGGCTGTCCTTCTTCGATGCCCTCGTGGATGAGTACAAGCGGTTCAAGGAGGACAAGCCCATTGATCACCCCGGGATCGTGTCCCTCATCATTAAATCCTCCACAGCCGTGGCCAAGAAGGAACACTGGATCATTGACTTCTTCTATTGGCGGGTAAACTTCGAGAATCTCCTTTCCTTCCGTGTCCAGAAGGTCTTTACGGGCTCGGGGCAAAAAGGGAGAAAGCCGGAAGAGACGAGTGCCTACATGGAGAAATATGGCCAGTCCCTGGAGAATAATATTGTGACGCAGTTTATCATCAAAAATCGGGCGACGCTCCGGGAAATTGAATTTGGCGGGGCGGGACTTAATGTGGGGGAATTTAAGAGGCTTCAGGACATCCAGGATTTGAAGAAACTCACCATTTCCTCCATCATCTTCTCTTTGGATGCCGCCGGGATCAACCATTTCCTCCGGACGCCGACGCAACTTTCGGAACTGAAATGCTCCCACATCTTCGAGATGGGGATTCTGGGACATCATCTGGACATCCCCACGATCATGGGGAGTATTTTTGGGTGCATCGACAAGAATTCCTCCACACTCACGGAGATCACCATCTATCCGATAATGATCGTGGACGTCCCTAGACAGACACTTCTGGAGCAGAACGTCCTGGGGATGTTCGCCATCAATTGTGAGATCTTCAGTCAATGTCATTCCTTGAATGTCCTCCGACTCGGACTACATGCCTACCGCCAGGAGGAGGACATCGCCCAGCCGGGGATGGCCACGATGATGGGGACGAGACTAATTAATATGCATCGGATACCAAATCATGTCCGGGAATTGTATTTACCCGTCGAGGAATATAGTCACGACGAGCTGGAGTCTTTGGCCTTCCATTTCCCCAAATTCTACAAGTTGACCAGTTTTTATTTTGGAACTTCACAATTGAATCCCCTGAATTCCTTCCTGGTGAGGCTCCCCTGGATCCAGAGTATGCTGTACCTCCCGGATATCCAGAGGATCGAGTTCCACAATGGGAGGATTGAGGACCCGGATGGGACGAGGGCTTTGGTGGAGATGAATCCCAATGGGAATCTTGTTACCATGAGACAGAATTTCCCGAGGTTCACCTTCGAAATATCTAGGCCGTCTCACAGCTACACTAAGGCTAACCGAAGATGACCTGGGAATAACGTCTCTCATTTCATTTAATCAGGTGGATTCTAACACGGAAATAAAACCGATTTTTCAATTCTTTTTATGAGCATACATAAGGCAAGGCACCATGCATTCTATAGCCAATAAGCCAATTATTTTAAGCACTTCTTCCGCTGATAAAACTGCATTTAATGCCAGTTCAATGACTGTCATTGCTCTCTGAGAAGAATCTTTTTATTTTTTAGAGATGGCCAAAATACGTTAGTTCCAAATACTAATTACAAAATACGAATACACTCGGAGATTTTAATTACCAATTATCAATTATGTATGTACATTCGGCTGCACCCCAAACATTTGATTACAAATTAAAAAATACAAATTGTATTATTTTGAATCGAACACAAAATACAATTCAAAATTACATCAGTAGTTAGTAATGTACATATTTAAATACGTATTTTAAATATAAAATACAAATAAATGTATTTAAAATATGTATCATATTTTCATATGCGTTCGTTTGTATTTAAGAGCACAATAAAATCACTGCAAATTGTGTTTTGCCTTGGTGCACCTTTTAGTTAGAAACAGCAAAATACTTCCAAAAAATCCTGTGTATTTAAATACAAATTATAAAATACATACATCTAGATAATACCTGTATTTGAAAATACAATTAGCAAATTAATATAAAAATGTAATTAAATACGTTTTTCAAATACAATGTATTCTACATACGATTTATTTTGGCCATCTCTGTTATTTTCCAGGTACAACTTTTAATTCTGAATGATTCTATTAGTAATTCATGGCCGAATTGTTTTTTTTTTTTAAATAAACTCTAAATCTACACATGAAACCAAAATCTGGGAAAAAGGACGTCGAAAGAGAAATTACGTGACCAAAATTGTCCCAAAGCCACATATTTGTAGTTCCAAAATCAAAGAGGTTTTCCAAAAGTTGCAATTTGCAGTTAAACTGTCTGCCGGTGACTTATGATTTATTATTACATAATACATTTTATTAATAAAGATGGCATATTGTTCGTTTAAGTAACGTACAGCTTAATTTAATAACCGAGCAGCTTAATTAATTAACGCGCAGTTTAATTAATTAACGCGCAGTTTAATTAATTAACGCGCAGTTTAATTAATTAACGAGCAGTTTAATTAATTAACGAGCAGTTTAATTAATTAACGAGCAGTTTAATTGTAAAAAAGTACGTACACAATACAAAATTCCGAAAGAATTACAAAACTGCTAGAATTTTATTGCCAAGCACTAGAGCATTTGATTCCTGAGGTTAACAAAGAGGTGATTGCGGGAGATTTCAAAGGTGTAACGTGGGAAATTGTGTGACATCGTGACAGGAAAGCCCCCTGAGCCTTCTTCTACCAACTTCCTCGTAGCCTCCTCATCCTCCAGCCGTCCATTGTGAAATTCAATCCTCTCCACCTCCGGCAGATTCAGGAGATTCTTGATCCAAATCAGCTTAATTAGATAAGCGTTGACCAAGTTGAGCTGAGAGGTTCCAAAATAGAAGGATTTGAGCTTCATAAATCTGGGGAAATTATTGGCAAAGAGCTCCAGCTCATCCCGGCTGTATTCCTCCACGGGGAGACACAATTCCTCCAGATGTGTGGGGATGAACTGGATATTGGTCATGCGGGTGCCCATGAGAGTGGCCAATTTGGAGTTGGCCAGGTCCTCCTCATGGCGGTAAGCATGAAGACCCAGAATTAGTTTCTTGAGGGAAGAGCATTCCTCGAAGATCTTGCAGTTGATGGCGAACATGCTCAGAACGTTGTCATTTAAAAGTTTTTGGCGGGAGGCGTTGGCAATGAAGATTGGGTAGATCTTGACCTCCACCAAAGTCTTGGCGTTCCGGGCGATGCAGTCAAAGATGTTGGAAGTGAGGATCCAAAGGTCAATCTTGGGGTCAAAATGGCATCCGAAAAAATATGAAATCAAATTCGAATTCAAATACGTATTTTTCCTAATTATGAATACAAATTTTTTCGGATATCTAAAATATAAATTCTAATTCCAATACAATTTTATTCAAATACTCGGACATATGAATACGTATTCAAATACGTTTCAAATACTTTTTGGATACTTTTAATATAGTATTTGTAGTGCAATCTGGCATAATTTGTAGCTTCAAATAAATGCAAAAACAAAGCACAAAATTATAAATGGACAGCAACTCTGATTTTGCAAAAATCGATAATTTTAGGGACGAAATAGTTATATTACTGCCAATTGAAAAAATCATTGCTACAATACCTTGAATTTGCAACAAAAAAAATTTGCCGGAAGGCGGGAATTAACAATATAATGAAGGACTTATGGAATACCAATAAAGTATCGGAATCCAAATGTCAACTTTTGAATACAAATTTAAATTTCGAATGTATTTGTAATTAAGAATTCCAATTAAAATATTTTTCTGACAAAAATATGGATACTAATTCTGATTAAAATACTGAAAAGTATGAATATAATTCGGATTAAAATACTGAAAAATATGAATATAATTCTGATTAAAATACTGAAAAATATGAATATAATTCTGATTTGAATTTCAATACCGATTCGGATGTCATACCTTGGGGTCAAGCTTAAAGATGTGGGAGCAGTTCATGATGGCCAATTTATTTTGGTGCTTCAGAAACAAAGGAAGTCCTTGGCCGTCCATGGAGAAGATGAGCGTGTCCAGCTGGAGTGTCTTGAGCTTGTCCACGTCCTTCGACTGCGTGTTATCATTATGAATTTTTAGTCCAGGACCCCCGATTTCCAGTTCCCGAAGAGTTGTCCGATGAGTTAGGACAAACTTTGTGAAGACATCTTCGTCCAGATCCTGGCCGTACTTCTCAATGAAGTCGAAGGTGAGTTCCGGAGGGAGCTCGTCCGTGAACACCTTCTGGATCCGGAAGGACTTGAGCTTGCGGAAGTAAAAGGCTCTTTGGAGGAAATCCAGGAGCCAGCGTTCCTTTTTCGCTATGGACGTGGAGGATTTAATGATGGCGTGTGTCACTCCAGGATGCTCAATCACCTTCTCATTCTTCTGGGACGGCTCCCGCCGGAACTCGTCGATGAGGACATCGATGAAGGTGAGTTTCTTCACGTTGGGGCAGGCCGACAGGATCGTCTTGATATTGTGGATGGTACTCACATTCTCGAATTTCACGGCCACCATCGTCCCCGAACTGCTCTTGAGCATGTCGGGTTGGATTTCCTTCATACATTTTTGGACGGCCAGATTTGAGAGGGATGTCCAGTTGAAGGTCCCGAAGTTCTCGTTTGTGAGGACGTTGATGAAGCCCAGCTCGGACTTGTCCCCCATTTGCGCCATTTCTCCTTTCCCTATCTGATTTCCTCCGATTCAGTCATGTAGGAAGTCCCCTTTGGGCGATCTTTCTTTCATTTTAGAATGTTCTGGATTCGGGATCACCTTATCACATCACCTACGTATTCAATTAAAATATGTAACTTCCTTAGTCCCATGCTCCGATCTTGTATTTACTGCATTGTCAAAACTATTGTATGTACTTACATGCATAAGTGCAAGTGTAGATGCAGAATCGGCAGAATGAAACTGAAAGTACACAAACTTGGAATTTTACTTGTGTCCAGCCAATGTGAGCCAATGTATGCTTATTCTTGTATGTATGTAGATACGAACTTGATCCCAATGATCCAATACTGAAAGTCAGTTCGACGATCACGCGATCACGCCACGAGAAATTTATGGGTCAGAGCCTCAAGGACTCCGAGCACACGTGAATTTAATAAATAAATTGGAGATGGAGGATGGAGATGAGAGAGATGGATGAATTTCTGATCATTGCTAATTGCTAATGTTAATGTAATAATAAATTAATAATGTTATTATACATTCAGATTTCAGATTCAGATCAGATAATTGAGATTTTGAGTTTTTGAGATTGAGAATTCGTGAAATTCAATGGGAATAATAATTTAATTATTATTGATATGGTTAGATTTTATTGCGAGCTGCAATAAAAAATATGACCAAAAAATAGAAAAGGAAGAGAATTTACAATTTTGAAAATGAAATGAGTCAAAATCAAAGACCTGCACAGAACGTTTTTTGTTTTAAATTATGGCCAGATGGCGAATTGCGAACTGCGACGTTGCGACAGTCGCTTACTGAAGTTTTTTCTTCACGTTTTTTGTTTTGTTCGACTTTGGTTCTCGATTTTGGATTTTGGAAAGGGCTCTTTGTTTTTGTTTTTTAAGCTTTCCCAATTTCCCATTATGTCCAAGTCTAAATTATATGCCTTCATGCCTTGCTTAATTGTCTAATGCTCATCTTCAGATTGCAAATTGATTGTTTGCCTCTAGTTTGGAAATTCAATTTCAATAATTTCAATAATTTCAATAATTTCAATAACGGAAATAACGTAATATCCTCGTCGGATTCGGTGACCGAATTTCAGTCCTCTGGTCGCTTTATGTCGTGTGATGGTGTATTGCGTCCGTGCTATGATTTTGTAATGAACAGTATAACAATGACAATCCATGTATTAATTATTATTTGTAAGTAGGTATGTATTATAATATTGCATATTATAGTGTATAGTATGTAGTATGTACGTTAGTAGACTGATAAAATTATAATTAATATATAAAATACTGTATTAAATAATAATAATAATTAATAATTGTATTGTGGATGGTGGCTGTGGCTTCGTGGCTTGTGTGAGCCTTATGAAATGATATGAGATATGTGGTCATGAGGTCATGAGTCATGACCTCATGACATGTGCCTTTCTCGTTAATAATATGTACATACATACATATTATAATAATTAATAATCTTATTCATCCACATCCCGTCCCACGCTCCCCGTCCCCGTCAGATCCCAGGTGGACCTCCCAGACTCCAAGTGTTTTATGCTTTTAATTTTAATCCTCTTCGGACTTCGGACGGAGTCCAGAGTTGCTAATCAACATCTTGAATTTGGATTTGGATCAAAACCAAAACTCTTTTTTTTTGTCTTGCTTATTAAATGGTACATTTGTAAGGTTTTTCGTTGCTTCCAATATCCAATTAGTAAGAGACTTGCCTTCGTCTTTGACCTTTGGGAACGGTTAACTTGAAAAAATAAATGCATATAGCTACACATGTACGACAATTATTTGTAAGAAGTCAGAATATAGAGAATCCCGTATCTTTAATTATGAATGGTAATGTTATAAAGTTTCTGTGTTAAATATTAAAATGTATTAATCTTGGTAGGATAATCTCGGATTTGCTGAATGCCTCTGACAGGATGATACTACGACGAAGTACGCTCACTTTTCTGCTACGGATTATGACTTTTATGACCTTCACTTCACTTATTATAACTGGTTCGGCTGGTGAAGTAAATCAGGAGGATACTACAACTCCAGATACGACGGATATCCCGACCTCATCAAGTGAACCTTTGCCACCAGCTCCGGCGAATATTCTGAACAGAACCTGCGCTTACCAACATTGGGCACCCTACAATGCTTCGATGATTAGAGAATTTTGGGAATCCTACTCCGAGGGTGATTACTTGAACGCTGCCATCGCCGCTGATTTCGCTGCTGAATATATCAAATTGTTGAATCTGTCTTGGGCAGATTTGTGCTTTCAACCCAAAGATTATTCTTACATGGAATGCTACAGTAAAGATAAGAGCAGGGAAATGGGGGCTTGCCGTTGTCACTCACATTTTACGGACTTTGTCCCCGACTACGAGTCTTTGACTTGTAAGGTCAAGGCCGGTGGAACCTGTGGAGCTAGCTCCATTTGTTTGAGCGGTTTCCGATGCAAAAGGAAAATCTGTCATCGGAAAGGCAATCTTGCTTCTCTTCACCAACTTTTTCCGATCCTCCCAATTTTCATGCTTCCATTCCCATTCTTGGTAGCAATCCCATTATGATTTTCAAGGATATAATATTTAGATATTGCTGGCGACATATTACAATGTGTAACTTAGGTGTAGCTCCGTCTATAATAAAAGTAAAAGGTGCAGTATTACGAATTGCGAATACTTATAAATTGCCCAGCTCTGCCATTGTTATTATAGTAATAATAAATTATTATAAAATAAATAAAATAATAATAATTATTATTTTTAGTGTTCAACCCGATTAATTATTATAAATAATAATACGTAATATTAATAATAATAATCAAGGTATGACATTCGAATTGGTATTCGAATTAAAATCGGAATTATATTAATATTTTTCAGTGTTTTAACTGGAATTAATACCCATATTTTTGTAAAAAAAAATATTTTAATTGGAATTTATAATTACAAATGCATTCGAAATTCCACTTCATATTCAAAGGTTAACATTTGGATTTTAATACTTTATTGGTATTCCATAACTCCTTCAGTACATTGTTAATTCCCGCCTTCCGGCAAATTTTTTTTGTTGCAAATTCAAGGTATTGTAGCAATGATTTTTTCAATTGGCAGTAATATAACTATTTCGTCCCTAAAATTATCGATTTTTGCAAAATCAGAGTTGATGTGTCCATTTATAATTTTGAGCTTTGTTTTTGCATTTATTTTAATCTGCAAATTATGCCAGATTGCACTACAAATAAAAAAGTATTTAAACCGCATTTGAATAGATACGTATTCAATGTCCGAGTATTTGAATAAAATTGTATTGGAATTAGAATTAATATTTTAGATATCCGAAAAAATTTGTATTCATAATTAGGAAAAATACGTATTTGAATTCGAATATTAATACATATTTTTTCGGATGCCATTCTGACCCCAAGATTGACCTTTGGATCCTCACTTCCAACATCTTTTATTGCATCGCCCGGAATGCCAAGACTTTGGTGGAGGTCAGGATCTACCCAACCTTATAATGAAAATTCCTTATGTTGCCAATTCCCGCCTTCGGGCAAGTTTTTTTTTGTTTTTGCAAATTCAAGGTATTGCAACAATGATTTTTGCAATTGGCAGTAATATGTAACTATTTCGTCCATAAAAGCATCGATTGATGCAAAATCAGAGTTGCGGAGTCAATTTATGATTTTGTGTATTGGTTTTGCGTTTATTTGAAGCTACAAATAATGCCAGATGCCAGATTTTGCATTAAAAATAAAGTTTTAAAAGTATTCGCAAATCATTTGAATACGTATGCATATGTCTGAGAGTCTGAGTATTTGAATAAAATAATTGTATTTGAATTAGAATTTTGTATATTTTAGATATCCGAAATTTGTATCCATAATTAGGATGAACGTGCATTTTAATTCATAATTCATGTTTTTTCGGATGTCATTCCTTGGTAATAAGTAATAATGAATAAATAATTGTATAAAATTGCAAACTGGCATTTCTCCGTGTGGACTTCTTCAATATTGTGGTAACTGGTAAACTGGTAACTAACTGGTAATAAAGGCAAACTAAAAATTATTGTGTATGTACAATGTACATGACATACTATGTTATATGTTATTATTATTATTAAATTATACATATGTTGTATATGCGTATACATATGTATCATCGCCATTTCGCCATAAAACAAATGACCCGTCAGCCCTCTACCTCATGTTGTCATGACCTCATATGACCTCATCCCAACTGAAAATCAAACGCTGATCTGGGGCAGTTTTCCACGGGAGGGAGAAATAACCCGAAAATATACCATTTGAATGATAGAAAAATAGAAAATAGGTGCAATATTAATGGGAATGATTGAAAATTAGGCTGAGAAAATTAATTATCAATTAATTGGAGCAGCTATAGGCTATAAGCCTCAATGCAGAGCTTTTATTAAAATCGTGGATCACTTTCACTTTAGCTTTTAATTACCATCATGCTTTCATTTCAGGCATCACCAGAATTTATGACGAAGAAGCAGCAGGCTTTTGACTAAATATCACATCGTCTTGACCTCGCCTTTTGTCACTACGAAAGATTCACTAGTTCTACTTTTACGCCGTAAGGCATGTCCGTCTTGTCCGTATAATATAAAAATGTACAAAAATAAGTCGTGAAAAGGTACATAAAAGTGATTTGTGAAGTTGAACCTCTGGATTCAATCCTGCTTACTAAAATAAATGGGTCAATTATTTCCCTTTTGCCGTCATGACCTCATGATTCATGATGGGAATGACGAACTAATACAAATGATGCTAGAAACGATGATATTGGTTGACATTGACAAGGAAAATCCGGCAGCATTTCGGGTCTCATCACGATTTCTTTGATTTTGTTGTTCAAATTGCCTCTGGGACAGCTGATCCTTCTGATACTGCTTGTAGTCAGTGATAATTGTGAGGGGATAGGAGAATTTAGTGAGGCAGGGCCTATTTCCAGCTTCATAAGTTTTCTGGCAACCATACGAAGAGGTCTTGGAGCCGCAGCAAGTCATGTAGCGGCAGTTTTGCTCACTCCCACAATCACAAACTTCATTCCCTTCCAATATTCCTAAAAACAATTACAAATTGAAGTATTTTCCACATTTAGTTTTTTTGGGGGAATCCTATTTTTCGACATTTAAAAACCAATTAATATTGCATACCATTTCCACAGAAGGGCTCAAATTCAATAGCGAAACAAATGCCTCGCTTCATTTTCAAAACAACGGCCACCTCCCGTTTGGAGCAAGTGCTGAATTGGAGGTTATTCCAACGAAACTTCCGTTTCCCCTGCTCATTATTGCTCCACATGATAAATCGCCCGGAGGGAGGCTCCGTTGTGAGGAGATGCTGCGGTCCATAACTCAGGTCACGAACCAAGTTCGGGGGATGACCTGAACATTCTCTGTTAATGGTCCTACCATCTCTCACAAAGTCATTGTCATGCGTCGTGACCCCGAAGGCATGACCCAACTCGTGCAGTAATACTTGTTCCAGGTCCGTGGAAATTAAGGAGACATTGCGGAAGCCATTCCCGGTGACCAGAATCACGTTTCTGCTACTGAAATTCGGGGAAACGCGCCGGAAGTCGCAGATTCCTCCCACGAGATTAGGAGATGCTGCAGAGAGGAAAATGTTTGGATATTTTATTTTATTTTTTATTTTGTGCTTTAGCATGGATGCCTCTTCTCCCGTTTGCAGCTGATTTTCTCGGGGATTTTAACATATTATTAATTTTCAGAGATGGCCAAAATACTTTCGTCCCAAATACTAAAATTACATACAATTACAATACAAATAACTCGAAGGCTTTAATTTTTACAAATTATCAACTACATTTGGCTGCTCGCCAAGTATTTAATTACAAAATAAAAATAACTCGAAGGCTTTAATGACAAATTATCGATTCCATTTGACTGCTCGTCAAGTATTAAGTTAGAAATTACGAAATAGAATTGTATTTTATGTCGAACTCAAAATACAAATTACAAAATGGACCAGTAGTTAGTAATTAGTAATGTATTTAAATACATATTTTAATTCCAAAATACAAAGAATTACATTTAAAATACGTATTTTAAATACAAAATTCAAATAAATGTAATCTAAAATACGTATCATAAGCGTTCATTTGTATTTTAGAGCACAATCAACAAACTACAAATTCTATTTTGCCTGGGTGCACTTTTACTTAACAAAATACAGCAAAATACTTCCAAAAAGACCCGTGTATTTAAATACACAAAATACATATAAAAAATATATGTATTTGAAAATACAATTACAAAATACAAAAATGTATTTTCAATACGATGCATTTTGGCCATCTCTGCTAATTATGTCATTTATGCGTAAAAAAAGGCAACTTATATGTATTTTAAAAATAGTATAGGAATTTTACCTACAAGAGATACTCCCACATGTTCAACGAAGGGCCGCATGGTAAAACCCAGTCCCAGGCAGCAACTGGAGAAATCAATGCGGCCTAATTCCACCAGAAGTGACATGGCGTTTCGGGGAGTCTCATAATGGGCAGCGTCTTCCCCGGGGAAAGGATCCCAGCGCTCAAACTAATCCAAAAAAAATAAAGCCGGATAAATGTTTAAAAAAATAAAATAAACCTAATTAAAAAAATTAAAATGCTGTGCAAAGACGTCTCTCACACGCAGTATGGAAAAGCCGACATTGTCCGGGAAATCATCTCCATTCCAGTCGACGGAGCGCCAAAGCCAGGAGATGGAATCCACTAATTTACGAATTCGATTCTGCATGTCCGCATCCTCCCCATGTGCATAATGGCCCACGAAGGCCTCATCTGTGACCACGCAAAGTCCGCAAATTAACCCGGATGATCTACGATGATGAAATTTATGTAAGGAACAATTAATATGAAAGCTACTCCCAAGTGTCCCCAGAGGGACATTAGAGTTATAAGTTAGAATAGGACACACCTTAAAGGATCGAAAACATCCCCGTCGAACTTGGGTGGACCTTCGTAGCCATAACGCTTAACGCGGGACCCGCGGGAGACATTTTCCCCCGAAGATGCAGATATGCTGTACCAATCAGATGCACTTGACCTTGACCCATTGTCACTAATTAGCTTCGGGTTTGATTGAGCAGCAGCTCTAGCAAAGGGGATGAGGATACAATGAGTCCACAGTAAGAATAAGGACATGCTTGTTAGCAATGACGATGAAGACGTCATTCATATTTTGTGCCACGTATTAGATAACTCATAAATATGTATGTACATAATTTCAAACGTACGATAAATTCAGATAAGTTAGAATTTAAATAATGTATTTAAGAACTAACAACAGTTGTCAATAACAATAATATTGTTATTGTTGTTAAACAACTATATGAATCAGAATTAAATGTTTATTTGGATATTAATTTATTGGTGAACATGTTCAGCTTTTTAGCAAACAAAGTTTGAAAAATTTTGAATCTGAGTTTCAATTTGAATATTACAAATTAACAATCATTTGTCTTCGGCTTCAAAGCATCACTCAATCACTCAATTACAACATTACAAGGGCCACGGACAGTAAACGTAAATAAATACGAATTTTTTTACGAATATTTATATGAAACGCTGTAGTGTAATATATCGAGGGTGAAGTACATAACAAGGAATCATCTGCACGCCGCCCTAATCCCTAAGACATAAATTGATTATCTCCATTCCGCTTCTCCTCACTTTTCCTGTTTGAGCGGAATGGAGATAATCAATTTATTATCAGGGTCTCGTGAAGATGATCAAATTATATACTTCACCCTCGATATGTATGTAGATTGCATTACATACATATTTATGGAGATGAATTATGAATACGAATAAGAATGAAGGTAGAAACGTTTACGTATTTACGTTTTACATACGTTACAACACGTTACGTGATGATGCTTTTACGTGATGATGCTTTATTAGGATTATTCCACAAGTTCTCCAGAAGTTCAGAAGATCAGAAGTCTGGTTCCCGAATTTCCTGAAGACTATATGACCATGACAATTTTATTGACATTACAGTCGAACCTCTCTATAACGGGCTCCCTTATAACGGTTTTCTCTCTATACCGGTGACTGAAAATGCTTCCCT
>JAQGBT010001671.1:0-29774 GCA_034698585.1 Disparrhopalites patrizii | reverse complement strand
ATCACTCTCTGAATGTCCCTTTTTTCTCCTTCTCTCTCTCTCTCTCTCTCTCTCTCTCTCTCTCTCTCTCTCTCTCTTCCTCTATTTCTTCGCTCTCTCTCTCTGTTCCTGTATATTTCTTCTCTTTTTCCTATTTCTCTATTCCTGTTTTTTTCTGTCTCTCAATTTCAATCTCAACTTTTTTTTTAATCTCCGTCTTCCCTTTGTCTCTCCACTCGTCCGTTGCGCATCCCGCTTAAATAATTATTGATGACGTTCCCAATGATCACTCTGGATCCGTTAATATATGACATGTACCCATATTTCTATATAGGAAGCTCTTCACTCACTCTAAACAGATCAGAGTTCAAGCCCATGAGGCACATCAATAAAAAAATATGCCCAACAAAAAACAAAAGCGTATTACTTATAAAGGAAAGAATATAGAGGAATAGGATACCGAAAAGGTAAAGGAGTAAAGAAAGTGAATTTGGCCGCTTTTGGACGGCGTAATATGCATCTGTGATACGTCTAGTTCCTTCTTCCTCCCTGCATGCTGATGAACGGGGAGGAATATTGTACATGCCGTGATTATCACATTCATATTCCACTCCTGTACTCAACCCTTTTTTGTTCCGTCTCCTCACAAAGTTGACTTTAAAAGATTTTTTCTTTTAAAGGAGAGTACGTTCCACCTTTGGTTGAGTCACTACTATCACTTTTCTCTCGATGACCCCAATAATCTTCAGTGGCCATTGTCTCTCTCTCTCTCTCTCTCTCTCTCTCACTCTCTCTCTCAATGGAAGATACACACGCTTTTGAGTTGAGGCTTTTCCCATATCATTCCCTATAAACTTGTTATGAACGCGCCTAACTCATAAAAGGTATGTTGTATAAATTTTTTTATCCTGCTTGGGGATTTTTTTCCTTATTCAAAAGGACCTGTTGCTATACTATTTGGTGCTTTGAGAAGGCAAATGCCTCAGTGACTCAGTGACCAGGAGGAGATAGAGCTTTTTCTTTATCTCTTCTTGTCTCTTTTCGTATCTTCTTCATCTCTCCTTCTTTTTGAGTTTCTTGCTTTTTTATATTCGCTGTATTTTGCTGTCTCACTTTTGTTCCTGTAGTTTTTTTTTGTTGCTATTTAGCACCCTTTTGATATTTTTCTCTGCGTTTCCCTCTTTTGGCATTTCTAAGAATTTTTTGTTAATTGTCTCTCTACATATTAGTATTTTCCTATGATTTTCTCTCTTTTGGCATTTTTATTAATTGTTCTCTACTTTTCTCTATTTGGATATTTTGATTATTTTTTCTTCCCTTTGCGGTTGTCTTACATTTCGTCGCTTTTTCTCTCTGTTAATGCTTCCCTCAATTATTCTCTTCTCTCTGTAGTTTATTTCTTGGATTTTCCCCTTTTTTTCCGATGATGTTTTCCTCATTTTTCCATCTTTGTATTTCCTTTCATAATTGCTCTCTTTTTCCTCTTAATTTACGTTGTAGTTTGTTTCCTGTTTTTTCAATTCGCTGTTTCTTGACTTTTCCCTTTATTGCACGCTTGTTTCTCATTATTTTGCTTTTGCTCTGCATTTCTTTAATTTTTTCTCCTCGTTCCTGACTTTTCTCTGTGTTTTGCTCTCTGTTTTTTCCTCCTTTTTCTTCTTTATATTTCCCCCTTTTGTCTCTTTTTTTCCTCTTTTTTCTTCTTTCTCTTTTCCCTTTTTCTCTTTTTTCTCTCTCTTCTACTTTTGTTTCTATTTTTCTTTCTCTCTTCTCCTGTTGTCTCTTTTTTTCTTTTTCTCTTCTCCTGTTGTCTCTTTTTTCTTTCTCTCTTCTCCTTTTGTCTCTTGTTTCTCAAGGTAATTCTTTCCTCTCTTTTTGTCTCATTTTCCCTGGCTTTAGTTTTCCCCTTTTCCCTTTATTTTTCTATTGTCCTCCCTTTCCTTATTTTTCTATTTTCCTCTCCCTTTGTTTTTCCCTCTTCTGCGCTCTTGTGTCTATAAAATTGAATTTTGGTCTCTCTTTCTTAAAGTCATCTCTCATTTTTCTACATTTACTCTTGTTTTTCTGTAGTTAACTTTCCCGGTGTGTCTCTTCCTTACAGTTTGTCTATTTTCGTCTCTATCTCCTTTTTATTTGTTGGCATCCCTAGCTCTTTTCTCTTTCTCGTAGATCTCTTCAAAGTGTTTTGGTCCCTGTCTTTGTCCTCTCCTTTTTGTTGTTTTGTAACAGCTCTATTTTCCTTTGCTCTTCTTTCTCTCTGTCTCTTTCTTAGCGTCAGACATCCAGGAATACATATCATCGTGTTGAATGATCGTAATTGCCTTAAGGATTAAAGTAAGAATGACTGCGAGTGGCTCTGTCCATTTCCTTCTGTCGATTCCTCTTGTTCATAGCAAGCTTCACACGTGTATACAATGTATTATTTTCCTCACTTATCTCCTTTTCCCGTTTCGCACAAAACGTGTATGGACAGCGTAAAAACTTGCCCCAAAGAAATATGTTTCTCTTGTTTTTTTCCCTTTTAATAATAATCAGCCACCACTTGTAATTTATCTTGTCGCAATTCCACACAGTTCCTTCGCGGCAAATGAGAAGAAGAGCATTCCTGAGGAGAATGACAGTGTCACAGGGAAAGAGAGAGATGAATGAGCTTTTTTTCTTAATGAAGCAGCCTCTGTTGTCTTCCCAAATGCAAGAAGTTATGGGATGAAGAGAGAAAGGATTTAATCGAGGGGGCACACAACATACAAACCGTCTAATTAGAAAATAATTCAAATGACAAAAATTCAGGGAAACTTGTGTTCCTGAGGATTTGTGCGGGATTTTTGGGTAAATGTTTTAAGGGAAAAGTGGCAATAAAATAAAGTAAACAGAGGAAAGACCCATGAGGCTTTGGTGGAGTGACAAAATGTGTGGGGACGATTTGTGAATGGAAGTACTGGCTGGGGAGTGGGAGGAATTAATATTATGGGCATTAGTATGTGATGGACGTGGCGGAGGTGCGAAATAACGAGGTTCATTTGTATTCAGGCTGAATTCAGCCAAACCGTTATTTTTCCTATTTATTTCATCAGTCTCGCTCTGAGTTTTGTTTACTTCCCTTTTCACTCTTTCTCTCTTTTTTCTCTTTCTCGCTGTCTCTCTCTCTGTCTCGCACTCTCTCTCTGTTTTCCTCTCAGCATCTGGATAAATATGTGTATTTCTCTATCTTCCAGCTCTGATTGTTTCCCCTTTGATGTCTTCTTCTCATGTGTTTTATTTACTTAAGTTTTTCTGGTTTCTAATTTTTCCTTCTATTTTTTTAATTTGATTTTTTCTTCTATTTTTTTCATTTTATTTTTCCTTCCATTTCGTTTAATTTAGTTTTCCCTTCCATTTCTATGCATTTTATTTTTCCATCGATTTCTTTAAATTTAATTTTTATTTCCATTTCTTTTAATTTAATTTCATGTAACCTCTTCATTTCTCTTTTTATACTTTTCTGTTATCCTCCGTTCAATTTAATTTCCCTGCGATTTTACCGCTTATCTCCTTCTTGTTTTTTCTCTACTTTTTGTACATGTCTGCTGCATTTCCCTGCTTCTACCTCCAGTTTTTCTAAACCTAATTTTGCCTCCAGTTTTCCCTCATTTTGCTCCCATTTCTCCATTTTCTCTTTGTTTTCATCTCATTTTCTCTCCAGTTTTCTTCTATTGGTCTTCATTTTTTCCTCGTCCTTTTCTGCTTCTTTCTCTCTATAGTCTTCTATTATTTTGTTGAATGCATCTTTCCCTTTGATTTTCTCTCTTTTAGTGATCATTTTGTCTTAATGTTTCTTTCATTTTCTCCATATTATTCTCTGTTTATGTTTCCAGTTTTGTCTAATTTTCCCTGTTCTCCCATTCGGTTTTAGCACTTGTCCCTTTTTTATGTTTAAATTTTTATCCCGTTTCTCTCTGTCTCTCTCTTGTTTTTTTCACTTCTTGTTAATTCTGCATCCAACAATGTTTTACTTTTTCTTATATCTCTTTTGTTGTCAGAATTAATCCTGCTTTTGTATCATTTTTCTTCTACCATTTGAATTCTTCTTGCCTCACTTTTCTCTCTTTATGTCACTGTCATCGTCTCTGTTTACGTTTTTTTCTCTTGCTATCTGCCTAGCTTGCCTGTATTTCTCGATCATGCTCTCTCTCTCTGTTTCTCCTTTTTTCTCCCTTTTCTCCCTGCATTTCCCTTTCTGCCTAAATCTCTCTTTCATTTCTCTTTGCCTCACGGCAGACTAAAATTATTTCTAGTTGCCAGTTTCTGTCTCCTTTTCGTCTCTTTCTGAAGTCTGGAATTATGCTAAATCTTTGTTTATCTCTTTCTCTTCCCTTTCGTCCCGATGTCTCTCTATTTTTCTCTCCTGCTCCCTGCATTTCTTGAGCTCTTTTTCTTCATACATTTCTACCCTTTGAATAGAACTTATATACATACATATTTCCTTATGCATCTTTCCCATGCAGGAAACTCTCATGCGCTCTTAAATGGTCCCAGGCTTAAAAATATAACAATATTAAGGGATTGGGAAGGTACACACGTAATCCTTATGGGCTTACCTCAAGTCCCTATTTTGGTGGTCCTTTAACGCTTCATTACACACCAGATATCACGTATTCCCTTCCCAAAACCATGGATTTTTTTTTGGTGTTATTTCCGTCACTCTCCCAAATAGACTTAATAAAATTGAAATTGACTCACATTCACCACAAATAAGGAAGGATTGTTTCAAAAAATTTCTCTTTTTTGTATTTTTTTACGGAATTATGACGACGAAATGGAAACTTGGATTGATTTCCCTCTCAAAAACACGTAGGCACAAATACACAGGAAATTTTCACACTTGAGAGGACGGGAATTGAAAGTTTTGACTCTTGTTTTTGTTTCTATAAATTTAATCTCCCTTTTCCTCTACCACCAAAGACGAAATGAAAGTGTTATGCAACAATTTGGGGTTATGAACTTCCCCCAAAAAAATTCGAATCTCCTAAAAAATCTCCTCTCCGTCCTTTTTTTGGCACAGAAAAAAAAACACAAAAATTGATTTTCCTTGAAACTTCCACTGGGATGAATTCCCCCGAAAAACTGGATGGGAATTCCTATAAAAAAAAGGGCTTTAAGGACGATCCGGCGAATCACGATAACGTCTCTCTTCGCCCCATTTTGAAGGGGATTTGGAGGTAAAACTGGGGATTTTTCCTCCAGCAAAAGAAACTAGAAATGAATGGGGCACCACTTGAGAAAATTTGTATTTTAATTCCAATTTCGTTTTGAACTATTACCAATGCCGTGTCTTTTGGCCGTCGTCCCAGGTGTGTGTGAGTGTCATGCGAGGATAAGCGTAGAAATTGCTTGTGCAAAAAAAGTCACATTGCCCAAGTGAGGTTATAGTGAGTATAGACCAAGACAAGAGAGAATAAGTGACTTGAGAAACCTCCAAGACTTGGAGTCTGTAACTGCCGATGTCGATAAAAGTTGGAGTTGGTTAAGACTCGTTGGAGAGCAGCGTGGAGAGACAAGGCTCGCTGGTAACCATCATAATAATTTTTTTTTTAACTTTAATCATCATTGTCAGGAGGTGGAAGAGAGAGAGGGCAGAGAAATTTTTTTTCCTTAAGGCTCCTATATACGCTCAGAAAAATTTAGATATGTTTATATGTATAAAGCCATGTGGTGCACTTGCCAACGTATATCACAATGCTCATTTTTTGGCGAGTGCAGGTGGAAGAAGAAGGTGTGCATGTGTGCCGTTCAACGTACAATAACATTCTTAAGTTAAGAGAAATATCGAGAGAGAGAGAGAGAGAGAGAGAGAGACAGAAATTCCCCCAACAAAACAAATATTACAGACGTAATAATGCAGTCACTTGACCATCTCAAGCGCCCATGCTTCTGCAAGGAGCATCAGTCCCGACACAAATTTGCGTACGTCCCCTCAGGCCAAAATACGGAACTTTATGCAATCTAATTTTGCAAATATTTCTGCAAGCTTAACAGACTACGGTGGAGTCTCTCTATACAGTCGAATCTCTCTATAAGAGCACCCTATCTGCACCAGAAAAAGTGCTCTTATAACGAACTGCTGGTATAGATAATTAGTTAAAAAAATATGAATATTAATTAATTAAGATTATTTTCAGCCTTAACTTTGATGATTGTCCAAATTCTAACAATATTTACAAAATTGAGCGTCAATATTTACATTTTAGTGAGAAAAGAATAAAATTGGGCTGGTATAGAGTTCCGGTGATGTTATAGAGAAAAAGTTAATGTTGAAGGGATACCTGACTTGGGCGCTAATGCTCTTATAGGGAGAAAATGTTGTTATAGTGAGAGGAATGTGACCGAGGGAAGAAAATACCCTGCTGTTATTGAGAAACTGCTGTTATAGCGAGTGCTCTTGTATAGAGAGCGCACTTTACATGGTAAAATTGTAGGGGGGATTCAGCACTGCTGTTATAGAGTAAGTGCTCGTATAGGGAGGGCCGGAATAAGGAGAGTCAATTGTAACAACATTCAGGGGATGGACGAATAATGTTGTTATAGAGAAATGTTGTTACACAGAACATGAATAATTTTGGGGGAAATGATACTAAAGTACAAAAATTCCATTTTAAATAGGTTGCTCTATGCGTTTTAATGCAAACTACAGAATTCTATTTGAAACTTGATGATTTAACTCCAACGCTGTATTTGGTTTCACCCATTTGCCCGCTCAGAAAATGAATGTTGTTATAGGGAACTTCTAACACGTGTATTCTATTGTGAAGGGCGGGTATCTATTGCTACCGAGAAATGCTATTGTTATAGAAATATTAATTATTTATACCTTTTTATATATAACAAGTTAATGTATGTATGAATGCTACGGGGGAATGACAAATCTTGTCATAGCGAAAATATGTTATAGAGACACTCTATTGTACGCTGCAGTCTCTCTATAACAAGTCTTTGGAGAGAAACAATAATATTGGAAAGAATATAGTGACATTGCAGAAAATTTGCGTACATTGTCGTCTTTCGGGATAACGAGCTTCCGTATAACGGTCCTCTCTTTCTGCCTCTCTGTATAACGGGGACATAAAATAGTAGCTTAAAATCTATGAGTAATTGTTGTCACTATGTCGAGGTGTAGCAGCATGATATACTTAATTTTATGATGCATTTAAAGCACGACACCTCAAAATTTAAGCAAACAAATAAAAATTGACCAATAATTTATTTTAGGACACTTGGAAAATTGGAAAATTCGTAAAATATAAAATTCTGAGAGCAAAATTTTCTTGCAAGTTTTAGAAACGACATTTTATCTGACGCCCATTTTTCCAGTGCCCACAGTTATTTCATAATAATACATGGGATTAAAAGTTTCCTCAAATTGCGAACGGTGAAAATTTGTGTTCACAAATGTTTTTTACTACGGCTGTTGCACACAGTTTAATGCATTTGCGAGACAACAACCAGCTTATATAATATCCCGGTAAACTTAAGCACGTGTGTCATTTCTATTTATTGTACACATTTAAAAATTGCAGCGTTTTCCGCCATTCCCCGACAAATTTTATTATCATTTCCGCATGGGAGCTCAATGGGCAATAAACGTTTCGCAAACGCATGGCTTTTTAGAAATTTCATTCCTGTAGAAACAAACCACAGCTAGAAAAAAATGTATTTGTAAAAAAAAAAAAAAAAAAAATTCAAAAAAACTGGCTTGTTCAAAATTTTTTTTGAATTTTGCTGCGCGTCTAAAAAATTCCGCCGTCTCATTTGGCGCGCCATGAAATAATTCTCATTTAGTTAGATATATTTCACTCAAGACCGTCCGAATAAAACCAAACTTGAAGTTATTCCAATTTGGATCTCCACCCCCAAAAACATGCAAGTACTCATACACTTTACAAACCTACAATTCTTTCTTGTTTTTTAACGCTTATTTCACACAGTAAGAGTAAAAAGGGAAAAATAAATAGCATATACCTACTGGTGTCTACTCATTTGAACATGCCACCATTGTGTAGTAAAAATGGTGGTCAAAAAGCCAGAAAAAAATGGACAGTTTATATAAACAATCAAGGCGAACTGGTTGAATTTATAGAAGAACCTTGTTCTTGTAATAGTGGACTCGGGAGTCGTAATGAGCTTTGTATACACAGAAAGGAGACAGAGAGAGAGAGAAAAAAAAAGATTCACGTGTGTTTAAATATATGAGGTATAGATTAAAGAGGAAATTTTTGTCCACTATCACGTAAACAAATATTATAATAGCATGTGCATGCACAACACTTTATGTTTCCTTGACATTGTTGCAACCAACAGAGAGATAGAGAGAGAGAAAGAAAATGAACGAGACAGGGGATAGCGAAATTTATTTCCCTATTTCAGCAATCCCGAATGGTTAACCATTGGTAACGTTTCAATTGTTATCCTGCCTTTTGCGCGATGGGTACATTCTTTGGGTACATTTGGGTATACGCATATACCAGTCAAGTGACGTAGACCAAAGGATGAGGTGGGAAGGTGATGGTGGAGAAAAGAGGGAAGAGTCACAAAAGGGAAGGTAATGGCAACCAAATCAAAGAGGTACAGTGGAGAGAAAAAGATTAGGAAGAAGATTGAGAGAAAAATACATGCAAAATAAAAGGGACAGAGACAAACAGAGAGAGAGTGAAAGACATACAGTGGAGTCTCTCTAAAACAGCAATGAAGGGAAGAGGAAAAAATGCTGTTACTGGGAAAAGTTGTTATATAGAACATAAAATATGTATTTTGCATGTACGAAGGGCGGAAAAAATAATGTTGCTATATAGAAATTTTATAAAGAGACTTGTTATAGAGAGACTCCACTGTATTGAAAACCAGAAGGAGCGAGAAAAACAGAAGGAAGGAGCAAGAAGAGGAAATGAGAGCAACAGAGCATAAGAAAGCCACAGAGAGACGAGCAAGAAATTTGTAGAGACAAGAGAGACGGTGAGAGAGGGAGAAAAAAAAAGAGAGGATGAAGACTGCAAGGGAGCAGAATGCCAGAGAAAAACCAAAGCAGAAAAAAGGACATCCTGAGAGACGAGGTGCGAAAGAGAGGAAAAGGAACGAGAGCGAGAAATAACAGCAAGAGAAAGACAAAGAAAAAGAGCATAAAGAGACAGAAAAAGAAAAATAACAGAAAGACAAAAAATATCAGAAAGTGAAAGGAAGAGAAAAGCATCAGCAAGACAACAGAAGAGAAAAATATCAGCAAAAGATAAGTAGAGTAAAATAACAGAAAGAGAAAAAGAGAAAAATATCAGAAAGGAAAAAGAAGAGAAAAATATCATCAAGAGAAAAGAAGAGAAAAATATCAGAAAGGAAAAAAAAGAGAAAAATATCAGAAAGGAAAAAGAAGAGAAAAATATCACCAAGAGAAAATAAGAGAAAAATATCAGAAAGGAAAAAAAAGAGAAAAATATCAGAAAGGAAAAAAAAGAGAAAAATATCAGAAAGGAAAATAAAGAGGAAAATATCCGAAAGGAAAATAAAGAGGAAAATAAAGAGAAAAATATCAGAAAGAAAAATAAAGCGGAAAATATCAGAAAGAAAAATAAAGCGGAAAATATCAGAGAGAAAAATAAAGAGGAAAATATCAGAAAGGAAAATAAAGAGGAAAATATCAGAAAGGAAAATAAAGAGGAAAATATCAGAAAGGAAACAGAAGAGAACACAACAAAATCAGAAAAGTCGGATGGAATGAGAAAAAATGGAGAAAGAGAGAAGCGCAGGGAGATCTACTACAAGAAGGGCAAAGGGGCCATGGAGATAAAGCCAGATTGCGAAAAGACTTGCTCTCATTGCTAAGACAGAAAAAGGTGTCACACTATCATCTGAATTACATTTTCCCATTTAAAGGATTGCCTTGATATTTTTTTGAGGATGGAAATTATTGATTCTTAATTAGACGTTGAAGTTTTGAAGGCGCTTTAGGTTCAGTACAAAAACAAAGGAGATAAAGACACAAAAAAAGCCAAGGACTTAGTACAGGTTCAAGTGGAAAAGGGTAATATCCATGTTAATCTTGTAGATGTTCAATGATCTTGAAAAGAGCAAGTTTTAAAAAAAATTGTTATTATAATTTATTTAATCAAATAAAAAAAGGAGACCTTATAGCCTCGAAAAAATCCTCTTATTTTTTTTTAAATGCCGCTAGAAAAATAACAATGTTTCACTTTATTTTGATTATATTCCATGTGATTACGTCAAGTTTTGTGGGGGGGGGGAAGTGGGTTATACGACATGTTTTTTGGCTTCTGTGTGATTCAAAGGGAGAGAGAGAGAAAAAAAGGACTTTTTGCACATTGAACTCTCTTGTGAATATTTTTGAGGGTTGTTTATTGTGTGTGAGAAAAAGATGGAGAATTCCCATTTTTTTCAATGCGTGATACGAAATGTATGGCAAGAGTGAAGTGGATGTTTCTATAAGAGATATAAAGGGGGATTCCATGCTAATATTTTACAAATCCTTGGACTTATGTTGTCTGTGACAGAGCAAAAAAAAAGAAGAAATAATAATAGATCCATGAAATATTGTCGAAGGATATTACGTACTATGATCTTTTATCTGGTATGTCTTTCTTCCTTCATCCATCCTAACCTATGCTATTCTACGTGGCATTTTTCGCCTGAGCCTTTGCCTGCTGGTCTCCTTTTGGTGTCACCTAATTCGTCTTGAGCATTTTCTGAAATTTATTTTCTTTATTTTCTTCTCCTTTCTTTTTTTTTCTCTTTCTGTTTCCCACTCAGTTCTTTCTCTTTTTCTATTTTTATTCACAAAACTGTTGCATTCTGTAAGCCATTATCACTTTCCCCGGGAACTTTTGCCCTTTATCTCGAGAAATTTTTTGATGTTTCTTTCAAATTATCTCTTCCTTTCTTTCAAGATTCCTCTCTTTTTTATGGCTTTTCTACCTAAAATTTACTACCTTTCTTCCAAATTGCCGTTTTATTTATTTCCACAGTTTTGTTTTGAATTTTGCGTTTTTTTAAAAGTATCCTTTCTTTTTAAACATCTTTTTCTTGCAAATTTCCTCCCTAGTTCCAAATTTATTTTTCGTTCAAATTTTATTCGATTTTTACAGATTTCTTTTTTTTTTCGAATTTTCTCTTGCATTTTTTAAAATTTATTGTTCATGCGAATTTCCTCGCTTTTTCTGATTTATTTTTCTTTCAAAATTCTACGGTTTTTCAAATCATGATTTTCTTACAAATCTCCCCGTTTTTTGAAAATCTGGTGTTCTTGCAAATTGTTTCTCTTTTTTAAATTTATTTTTCTATCAAATTTCCCCGCTATTTTCAAATTATATTTTCTTGCAAATTTCCACGCTATTTTCAGATTCCTTTTTCTATCAAATTTCCCCGCTAGTTTCAAATTATATTTTTTTGCAAATATCGCAAATATCTCGTTTTTTCCAAATTTCTCTTTCTTGCAAATCTCGCTTTTTCCAAATTTCTATGTCTTGCAAATTTCCTCTTTTATTCGGTCAAGTTTCTTCTGTTTGCATTTATTTTTCTGTTTTACTTTCAAGCTCCTTTCTTCTATCGAATTTCCTGTCTTTTTCCTCACAAACCTTGTTCAAATCTTTTCTCATTTTCACTTTCATTTTTACGTTCTTATTTCTCCTCCTTTTTCCTTGTGCGATTTATCATCGTCATTTGCTAACGCGCATTTCTCGGTAGTGCGCCCATTTTTCGTCAGTCTAGCTTTCTCTCTCTCATTTCTCTCTTTCGTCCCGGAAACTAACATCCCCCATCTCTGTACATACATACATATATATACATATATGTATATAGACCTTACAAAGTGAATGCGTGCACAAAATATTATGGCTGGATAAATCCCCAGGAAATCAGGTTTCCTTGATGGAAACTAAGGCATGTGTGTGGTTTCCAGAAAAAAGGTTAAAAACTCCATTGTGATTTTTTTATCCTCTCTCTCTCTCTCCCTTGCCAAACTTAATAGCCGAGTAATAAGAGTGGAGGAGAGATTCTGCGAAGGGAGATGGGAATTAGTAACTTTTGCCACAAGGTACTCTCTCACAACCAAAGTCTGTTCCTAGATGCTTGTATTATAGGCTATATACATCCATATAATAAATATAAACACACCCAACAACCACTTTGGGATTTCCCCTGGAAAATTATTCAAGTTCACACGCTCTCATCTTCTCCTATCCGCCTTCAAAGGAGTCCTGTTCCGTAAATTATTTTTCATACATATACATACATGCATACGTATACGTATACATATATACATATGCACAATTGTTTCCCACATGTTTATATGGACCCCAAATATAATTTCCCTATCAGGGTCACCCTCCAAGAACTAGTTTTCCCCCTTTTGATCCTCTCCATCTCCTCCAAAAGGGGGGAAGAGTCAACATTGTCTTTAGTATTTTAATTTTAGAGCCATGTAAATTTATTCTAAGGAGGAAATTTTATTATTTTTCTCGGGTAAATACATTCCATATGGACACACAGGATACTGTGTCTTGGGGGATTTAAATGTGTTTATCCACGGAACAGAATGAGATTTCAAGCCTCATTATTACACGATAGATCCTCGGGGGACTTTTTCCTCAAAGAACCGTTTGCCCATAGTTTTAATGGAGGTTTTTTCTAATGTTTATTTAATTTATAATTTCCCGGGCTAAACCATGTGTGTAAAAACGGGGGAGTTTGCTTTTCGGAGATTTTCGCGTCAGTTAGTTCGCTTGAGGTGAACTCACTGTGAGACCGGAGGAGGGATGGTGGATGGCTACAGAGAGACAGAGACAGGAGAGACTAGAGACACAAAAGATACACAAGAGAGACACTAAAGACAACTGACAACAGAAAGAGAGGATTTAGAATCATAGAATCCAGAAAAATCTTTTGAGAAAACATCTCTTGAGAAGTAAAACATACAAAGAAGAAACGTGAGAAGAGCTAAGAAAGAGAGGAAAAATCAGAGGAACATAAATGCCGAAAGACAATCAAAAATAGATTAAAAGAGACAAGCAGAGATAAGCGGAGACAGAGAGAGGAAAGTTACAGAGAAAGAGATACAAACGATAGAAATAAACAGGGAGAGAAATACAAGCTGCTTAAAACCAAAAAGAATAGAGAGGAAGAAAAAATGGAAAGAGAGAACAGCTAAAGAAGATAAACACCGAAAAAAGAAATGAGAGAAAATCAAAATACAGAAGATAAACGCAAAAACAAAAGAAGAAAGACAGAGAAAATAGAAAAAAAAATAAGCGCCAAAAAAAGAAACGAGAGAAAGAGAAAATCAAAAAACAGAAGATGAACGACAGAAGAAGAAAAGAGAAAATCAAAAAACAGAAGATGAACGACAAAAGAAGAAAAGAGAAAATCAAAAAACAGAAGATAAAAATAAAAGAGGAAAATAGAAAGTCAACAAAAGAGAGAAAGATAGAAAATCAAGACAAAATGAGCATGATAGAAAGCCTGAAAAATAGAAAAAGAAAGAAGCTAAACAAAGAAGTAGAAATTGAAAACACGTCAAAAAGCAAAAAGAGAAACGTTGAAAAACGAGAACGAGAGAAAACCGAAAAAAGGAGAGTGAGAGAAAACAGAAAAAAGAAGAGAGAGAAATGCTAAAAACTGACAGAGAGAGAAAACCCAAAAACTTGACACTGAGAGAAAATCTGAAAAACGTGAAACAGAAAAATAGAAAAGCTAAACAAGAGAAAGTGAGAAAATTTAACAAAAAGTGAGAAATGTCGAGAAAAAGCGTTAGAGAGACAGAGAGAAATGGAAAAGAGTGGAATGATCGTGGGTGAGAAAAACACATGACGCAATGCGTGGGGAAGAGACAGAGAGAAAGAGAGAGAGAGAGAGAGAGACGAGGGTAGTGAATTCCATGGGAACATATCCCGATGTTTTTTCATTTTGGAGCAGATGGCAAAATCACCGGAGGGAACGGCGAGAAGATTACTTCATCCTCCTCCGCGTCCTCCTCATCCTCCTCCTCCGCATCTCCCGTTACTTTCTTTGCAGGGGAATGGCGAGTGCAAATATACGACCGGAAAAGTTTACTCTCTATCTTTCTCTCTCTACAATTTTAACGGCTACTTATGCCCATAATATAGTGCGTGATGTCTCGCACTTCCTCCTCATGTTTTTATTACTCTTTTGTATTTGTGAGGTCTTTCTCTTCTCTCTCTGTTTGTCCCTCTCTTTCTCTCTCTTCTCTCTCTGTTTGTCTCTCTCTTTCTCTCTCTTCTCTCTCTGTTTGTGTCTCTCTTTCTCTCTCTTCCTCTGTCGCCTCTCTGTCTCTCTCCTTCCCTCTCTCTCTTTCATTTCCTACCTCCTCGCCGCCGGGACCAAATGGAAAGAATAACTATTTTCCCACCTGCAACCCTCCACACTGGCTCTTATCCATTTGTTATTATTACAACACAATCTTTGGGGGCACTCGGCTTATTGCCGGTTGACTACGTCCCATCAGCCCGCTAATTTCCCGGTGCTCAAAGGCTTAATTCTTCCCTTTTGTAATCTTTGCCACAATTAAGGAACCAAGTCTTTATGAGTTCAAATGCCGGAATTCTCATCTATTTTCTATTCATTGGCATATACACTTTGGTTTCTTAGGCAATGCGGTTTAGATTCTTTGATGATAATCACTGCCACTCTTGGGATCTTCCTTTTTGTGAGCCTTGTTACAATCAATATATTACGTGGGTGTACATGTATAGAATAAAAATGTCACCTTTAGAATTCTGGCTCATTTTCAGACCCACGTCACCTTTAACGCTATGAGTCATTCTCTCAACACATTTATTAATCTCTCTTATTCTCTTTGTTCCCAAGAATTTCAGATTATGCCCTTAAAATTGCTTTGAATCCCAGCATATGTTCTCATAATCACGGTCACAATTTCCGTGCTCCTTTTGTACGAGGTGTCACATTTAGAAATCGACATCATAGTAATAATCAGGGCTTCTTAATCTCTCACAAAGATTCTAGTAGGATCGAATTTCCTCAAATATTTTTTTACACTATTTAAAATATTGTTTCCAATAGTATTATTGGTAATGTTTGTTTCCAAAAAATGGGAACATCCGTAATAATTATTAAATGATTATTAATAAAATTAAAGTCCAACCGAAACAAAGGCTAATCAAGCTTGGACACTAAGACCATATAAAAACCAGTCCAAACATAAGTATTAATCAAAATACGTAATATAAAAATAAACGAAATAATCAAATTAAAAACCAGCCAAATAAAATTAAAATCAACCAAAAGTCTAAACTAAAAATTAGTCAAAATCAAAATCAAACAAAAAACAAAACAAAAAGTCAGGCAAAATCAAAATTAAAATCAAAGAAAAAACAAACTCAAAGTCAAGCAAACTTAAAATCAAACAAAAAACTACCAAAAATCAGGCAAAATTATAATTTATAATCAAACAAAAAAACCATTAAAAATCAGGCAAAATTAAAATCCAAATTAAAAGGAAAATTAAACTCAAACAAAACACAAAAATCAAAATTAAAATCAAACAAAAAACAAAACTAAAAATCAAAATCAAACAAAAAACAAAACTAAAAATTAAAATTGAAATCAAACAAAAAACCAAATTAAAAAATCAAAATCAAACAAAAAACCAAATTAAAAATCAAAATCAAACAAAAACCAAACTAAAAATCAAAATTGAAATCAAACAAAAAACCAAATTAAAAATCAAAATCAAACAAAAAACCAAATTAAAAATCAAATTCAAACAAAAAACCAAATTAATAATCAAAATCAAACAAAACTAAAAATTAGAATTAAAATCAAACAAAAAACACAACTAAAAATCAGGCAAAAACACAAAATCAAAATTTAAGATCGGACAACCATGAAAGCCAGACAAAATTCATACAAACAAAATTGCCAATTATCCTGACAAACAACAGAAAAAGCTAAAACTAAAAACTGCACAAAAGAAAAGAAAATAGAAGCATTAGAAAAATAACGAAGCTTAAAAACCGGCGTGTTATTTCCTTGATTAAAAATTTCCGTCCCAAATCCCGTACCTTCATAAAGCGTATCCGGAGTCGGCCAATGACCGGAGACGGCCAGGGCAAATCCCTGGGACAGATCCGGGGGTTCCTGCGGTTCCGGTTGATAAACGCCACAAAATTGATAATAATAAATGTTTTTTTTACCAAACACACACTGACTCAAAAATTCCACTGATTCCTTCTGTGCAGACGGTAAATACGGACTGTTGGAATAGCACTGATTCAAGCCTGGTCATTATCTTTGATTAAAAAGGGAGAGAAATCAGTGATTATTCCTCCGTCGCCGCCGCCTCCCTCCCCCGTACACACTTGTTGATTTCCTCCATGGCAATTCTCATTAACGGAAACCCCCATCAAAAGGAGCATCGCTACGTATTTTTACGTAAAAAATATTATACAAGTCTCTCTTAATGTCCAATGGGGAGATTTCCCATTTAATTCACAGGCTTATACCTATACAGATAAGCCATAAAAGGGAAGAGAGAGATCCAGTTTTTACCGTATAGGATTTTATTCGCAAAAAAAAAAAATATCCTCGCCAATCCAATGTATTCCCCCCAATGAATCGTGGAGCAACGCACGTCATCCAATGGCGTTGGACAGGTATAATGATGTTGATAATAATCTGTTGTTTCTCTCAGATTTCCCCACTGTCGATCATTGCCAGATTTTTTTTAGGGCGAAAAAGAAGCCAGTTTTTTTTATTCCTGTTCCATAGGTACATTACGGAATAGCCAAACCAAAGTGAACAAGCGGAGGGGTAAAAAAAGTGGTCAGTGTCATGCAAAAATCCAGATTGCCTTTGGTGGAATTTTGTTTTTTGTAATTTTGAGAAGGAGGAGCAGATTTTTATTGGTTTGGTACAAGCTACTATCTGGATAATATTTAATTCTGCTGGGGGCACGTGTTGGGCTGGAGGAAAGTAATTGAGAATTCCAGGGCTTTTTATTGGAACCTTTTTTTGGGGGATTTGTCACGCATAAAAAGCGTCCCGTTTCACTGGGAGCAAGATAGAGATTTGGAAATGAAGGAGGGAAAGGCAAAGAGAGACGGGAGCGGGAAAAAAGAGAAAAAATAAAGGGAAGAGCGAGCCGAGAGAGAAACAGGAAAAAAGAAGAAAGAGAGCAAAGAGAAAAAGAGTGAAAAAATACAGCAATCTGAGAAAAAGGAGGCAAAAACAACAAAAGAGAGCAAAATGAGAAAATGGAGAGAGAAAAGGGAGAGAGAGAGAAAAATGAAAAAAAGAGTCAGAAAGAGAAAGCAAAGTGAGACAAGAGACAGAGAAAACAGAGAGAAAAGAGAAAGCAAAAAATAAAGAGAGGTAAAAGAGAAAAGATGGAGCAAAAAATTTAGTAAGAGATAAAAGAGAAAAGATGGAGCAAAAAGATTAAACAGAGATAAATGAGAAAAGGTGGAGCAAATATTTAGTAAGAAATAAAAGAGAAAAGTTGAAGCAAAAAAATTAGTAAGAGATACAAAAGAAAAGAAATGGAGCAAAACTTTGGATAGAGATAAAAGAGAAAAGAAATGGAGGAAAAAATTAGAATGAGCTAAAAGAGAAAAGAAATGGAGGAAAAAATTAGACAGAGATAGAAGAGAAAATTTAATCAAAGTGAAAATGTTAAAAAATAGAGATAAAAGAGAAGAAAAATACGAAAATAGAAGAAGCAAAAGACAAACGGAAAGCGAGGAAAATGTAAAATTCAAAGAGCATCAAATCAGAAGATGAGAAAGGAAGAGTACTACAAAAAATACAAAAGGGAGACGTAGACAACAAGAAAACGTGAGAGAAAATGGAGATGTGAGAAGGTAAACAAGAGCACAAAAAGAGAAGGAACAAGTGAAGAAAAGATGCGAGAGAAGATTTAGGAGAATATAGAAAAATAAAATACTGGCTCAACAGGTTTGGCTCTCCTTCAAAAAAGAGTTTTTCTCTCCACGAGAATATAAAAAAAGGTGTTTGGAGGTCGTCACTTATATATCAAAATCTATATTAAAAAATGCACTAAATATGTTTATAATTACCAACAAAATTGGTGGCATTTAATCTGGGAAATTGGCACGAATCTGACTAAAAAACTATTTTTCTAACAGGAGAATGTGCCGGTTTATTACACGGATAAAACGTGTAGAATTAAATGGGGGAAAAGAGGTGAGGGAAAAAATATGGGTGAGCAAGCTTTTCTTAGGAGGGACGATGCTAGGGAAATTGCTACTGAAGACATTCCCAGGAACTGGCCTTTGCCTATATATCAAAATTTGGGTCCTACAAAGTGGCTTAGCCTAACCTTCGCATGCACAATGCTCTCTTTTGTCCAGGATTTCTTTTTCCACACATATCCACAGACATACATATTACATATGTATATATATATATATGTGTGTACAAAGGTAGTGTTATAAATGCATGGTATACGTGCAGGAAGTATGACATAAGGCCAATGCGTGGTCTTGGACAGCTTGTGTGAATATATCAGCTAAGTATGGATATGGACAGATGTGCATACATATATGTACGTGCCTGTCAATGGAACATATACATATGTATGTACATATATAGCATGTGCGGAGAGGAAATGCCGGTAAATGAATCAATTTTGTCCCATTTCATTTATTCATGTGTTTACGATTATTCATATTGTCTTTGGCCCACAACGGATTGGCCTTCCGACGGCTTTATGAACATACACAAACAAAAATATGAAGAGTTACACGTCAAAGCCGGTCTTTTATTTTTTGCCTAATCTCTCCTTCGCTCTTTCTCTCGATTTTCTTGCTCTCTTTCTCTTTCCTTTATATCTCTCTGTCTCTCTCTCCCGCATTTGTCGCTAATTCTCTATAATAAATCTCTCCGTCTTCCTCTTTCTCTGTCACTTTTTCTCTCCCTAATATTTTTCCCCTTTATCTTTGGAGCTCTCTTGATATTATTGTCTCTTTATTTCTTTTAGTAGCTGTTTACTCCCACAATTTTCTCCCTGCATTTCTGAGTGTCCCTCATTATTTTTTTCCCAAATTTACCCCTCTATTATTTTTCTCTTGCTTTCCTTTGTATGGACTTGCATTTCCCCTACCTTTACCTAGTCTCTTTGCCTTACTTACACTGATTTTAGCTATGCTTCCGCTTTCAAGCTTCCTTGTCTCAGCCTTTCCTCGTTGCTTTCTTTTTGTTACTTTCTCCATTTACCGCCTATTTTCTGTGTATTACTTGATCACATAACACCTTATTCATTTTATTTTTCATACCCTGCCCACTTTTTTCCAAGGTGTCACCCACTGGAATTTTCCATTCGCAGCTGCTCCTGTCTCGGTTAATTTTCTCCTATCCTTCTATGTGTACCTTTATTTGCTCACTTTCCCCCATTTCTTTCTACACTTTTCCCTTTGTTAACTCTGCTTATGAATGAACGTGTTTTATCCCTTGGCCTTCGTTGTTTTTCTCTCCTGCAATTTCTTGCATTTCCGTCTCTTTCTTGCAATTAGGTCTTTCCATCTCATGTCATACCAATTACCTGCTTATCTCGTCCTTTCGGCAATGTCGCTTTTTCTTCAGCAATAGCTGTTCAATTTTATCTAGTCTCCATTTTTTTCCATCATATTTATTTATACTCTTCCTCTTGTGTTTCTCCACGCGTTTATTTCAACTACATTCTCGTCTTCTCTTTCAGGGTGTTTTCTTATGTATTGTAATTCCTTGTTTTTTCTTTTTTTTTCTTTTTGTAGATATCCTTTATTTTATCTTCACCTTCTTTATCTATTCCGTTTTTCTCCCTCTCCCTCTCTCCTCTCTTTCTCTCTGTCTCTCTCTTTCTCTTTCCCCTTAATTATCTTTTTTTCTCACTTCTCTTTATTTCTCTCTTTCTCTCTCTTTCTCTCTTTCCCTCTTTCCCTTTAATTATCTTTTTTTCTCAATTCTCTTTATTTCTCTCTTTCTCCTAAATTTCTTTTTTTAAATTTCTCTCTTTCTCTTAAATTTCTTTTTTTAAATTTCTCTCTTTCTCTTTATTTTTCTCTTTCTTTTTCTTTTTTTCTCTCTTTCTCTTTAATTATCTTTTTTTCTCATTTCTCTTTAATTATCTTTTTTTCTCATTTCTCTTTAATTATCTTTTTTTTCATTTCTCTTTCTTTCTCTTTATTTCTCTCTTTCTCTTTAATTTTCTTTTTTCTCATTTCTCTCTCTTTAATTATCTTTTTTTCTAATTTCTCTTTCTTTCTCTCTTTCTCTTTAATTCTCTTTTTTTCTCTTTCTATCTGTTTCTCTGCATTTCTCTCTTTCTCTTTAATTCTCTCTTTTTTTATTTTCTCTTTTTCTCTTTGTTTCTCTCTGTTTCTCTTTATCGCTCTCTCTCTCTCTCTCTTCCTCTTTCTCATTCTTTCTCTGTTAATTTCTTTCTCTCTTCCTTTCTATTTCTCTAGCTTCCTTTCTATTGCTCTAGCTTCCTTTCTCTTTCTTTTGCTTTGTTTCTCTCTCTCTCTCTCTCTTAATTTCTCTCTCTCTCACCGCTTTTTCTTTCTCTCTTTCGTTTTATCTCTCGTTTCTTTTTTTCTCTCTCTGTTTCTCTCTTACTCTTTCTTTTGTACTCTGGTCCCTTTCTATATCTCTTGCCGTCTTTTCTCTGTCAATGCTTTCACGTTCCGGTAATCACCCAAAGGAGGAGCATATTTGCATTTCCTTTTATTGCGCCATTACATTGCAAGGGAAACGTGTGCAAATAGCTAAATTACGGAATTCCTTTGTAAGTGAATTTAAAAGGCGTTGTATTTCCTTCCTTTGCGGAATTCCTTTCTCTCTCTCTCTCTCTCTCTTGCAAAATAAGCTTCTTCGCTGTTCCATGCGATATTATCATTTTGTTGTTTTTGTGAATATTGACCACTCCAATTCTCCTTCCCCTGAACTTCCCCTTCCCGTTGACTCGCTTGGTTGCATTCGGGCTGGATCACATTAAAAAAATGAAAGGAAAACAAAATGTGAGATTTAATCTCATTATAAATCACAATTTCACCATGTAATGACCAGCTAAAGTTCTCAGGCTTATATGAAATATTGCGAAATGGCCTGGATACAGAAATTGAACATGTTTTTTGTTCCCCAGTTTCAATTACGAAATAGCTTTAATATCCACTTTTTTTGACGTTATTCAAGGGTAAGCAATTGGACTGGGAAGGCAATTTGACCTTCGGTAAGAGAATAAATGTTGCATGCTTATTTGGAATTGATTTGATACGTTTTTCATGTATTATTAAATTAAGGTATTGCTTTTTCAATTTTCATGGGCATTTTTTTTGTTCATTTAAATTCGTTACGATTTATTTGTTTTGTTGCTATATATATAATGTGTTTTTTGGATTCGGAAGCATTTTTTTCTTTATTACATGAAATAACATTACTATTGGACTAGTTTTGATGGAGACAAATGGGAAAGGTTAACCCTTTGACCTATTCCGGCTTACGCTTAGCTTTTATCCCGTTTTTGTATGAGGATGGACGTTTTGTAACGGTTCAATAATTCCGGGGTTTTAATATTTTTTTTGTAGCCGTATCTGAACGTATGCTTAATGCTCACCATATAATGTCAGAGGAGTCTTGATTCACCCCGGCATGCCGTCATGTGCTTCCTTCATCTGACATTTCCCTCATTTTTTATGCATTTAAAAACACATTTTCTGTACGCAATAAGACGGATTTTGCTCATAAATCGTTTCCTTTTTTTTGGGTCCACCAAAAACGATGGTGACGTTGGATTTTTGTGTTTTTTACAAGCTTTTAATTTATTAACAATATGCCCAGACAGCACAGGATGATATGGAATGAGTCAACAATGGATTGCTTGAGTATGTAGCTTTTTTTTGCAGGGGGAAATCCAAGCGGAAACTCAAGTTCTACAACCTCGCTCAACTGTAAACATGTTCGGATAGTAAGTTGTCATTTTTTTTTAATTTGTGATCTCAACTTAAGTACACAGACATTAATCAGGGCCTGGGACAAGTTGTGGATGGCTTAGACAGGTTAAGGAGGTGCAATAACCAGAAAAATCTGGACAAGGAGGACAGGCAAGGGAAATAAAGGTAAAAGGAGAAAATGGCGAAATGTCGAAGAAGGCACAGAAAAAAGAAGAAATATAAACAAAGAGAAAAACAGAAGAAAAGACAATTCTAAAAAGGAAAAGCAGAAGAGACAACTAGAAAAACAAAACAATTGAATGAAGTCGAGACAATGAGAGCAGAAAAACCAAAATTGATCCTATTAAAGGAGAAGAAACGGGCAGAAATGCCTAGCATTTTAAGGGGAAACAGAAAAGATAGAAAAATGTGGACGAAAGAGAGACTATTTAATGAAGAAAAAACCTGAAATCACCGGATGTTTTTGAAGAGACCAACGTATGCAAGATATCGATATCGAGACAATTTAAAAAAGAAGAATATAAGAAAAAAAGAAATAAAGAGACAATTTAAAGTATAGGATACTATTCAAAACAAACAATTTAAAGGAGGCAACTATCCGAAAAAAGTGAAACAATTTAAAGCATGAAAATATAAGAAAAACGGGAAACAATTTAAAGCAAGAAAATATAAGAACAAATAGAATTTACAGGGAAAATATATACAAAAGAAGCCGAAATAAATTAAAGTAGTCAAATATAATCAAAATAAGAGGCAATTTAAAGAGACAAAATCAGATATACCGCATCAATTAAAATTTTGCATGAGAAAATGTAAACTAGAAGGCGCGACAGTTTAAAAATAAAAAAAATATAAAAAATATACCGCGTCGATTGAAATTTTGCAGGAGAAATCGAGACAATTCAAGGAAATATATGTACATATAAGAACTTAACCGCGACAATTTAAACCAAAACAAGAAAAAAGTCAAGAAAAATTACAAGAAAAATATGCAAAATTAGCTGAGACAATTTAAGCAAACAATTCCACCATAAATCGAGACAGAGAAGGAAAAATCAAAAATGAGGTAAAATGAGAAAAAAGAGGAAAAAGACACAAGATGAGTCACTTATTCAGATTTAATAATCCAAAGGCTATGAACTCTTTAGCAGGCTCTTGGCCGCATTGTCAGTCCTTCCTTAATTCCGCCCTGAGAAGGAAATAAGGATTTCAATTGTAATTTAATTCTATATAACTACAATATACATCCAAACACTACACGTGATTAAGCGCATATACATATCCAAACATATACATATACATAAAACATTTGCCCATTTGCCTACATACAACATTACAATGTTGGAAAAGCTCCTCAATCAAATTGAGGCTGACGCTCCCCTGCAAATGCTTATTAATAGAGGGGCTAAAGAGGCTTTGAACAAAGTACAAAGACATTATTGGATTTACAGGACTTGTAAAAGAGGATTTTTGACCAAGAAATAAGGTGTCAGTGTCCATCCAGAGGAAGGAAGAGTCACTGGACGGATGAGGCTTGGCGCTAATAAATGACAAGGTTAATCAAACTTTTTTTTTGCCACGACAAACGGAAAGGATTCTTCACCTCCCAGCCTCAGCTTCCTCCTTTAATTACATTCTTTTCACGCTCTGTCACCAGTTAAAAAAATTAAAAAGGACTATGGACGGAAAGAGGAAGGGATGCTGTTGTGCGGAGCATCTCACCAAGGCAACAATGACTTGGAGGAGGAGCTCTCAAGGTCATTTAAAAGGTACACACTCCCCCAAATAGCACTTCTCATTATAAAAAAGAGAAAATACAAATGGGAAATTGGAGGTAAACGTATCTCCGGATTGGCTCTTTTCCAACTGTTTTTTTCCATGCCTGTAAATGCGAAAAATTTTTGGATTTGTAAGCTGTAAAAAGGGAAATTTGTTGTTTTTTGTTTTGCTGGAAAAAAGTGTTAAAAAAGGGAATGAATGAGAAACATAAATGGGAGTACGACGGGAATTGACGGGATTGCCACACATTTTTCACGCAACCAACAATTCCCAGAGTGAGAGGCGCGGCGTCTTTTTTTAAATGAAAACAAATGACTTTAAACTACAACAAGTAATTAGCCTTTAAAAAATTTGCAGTATTACGCGTGTAACATTTTATTGCTTTTTTATTTGTGTCATTTTTAGGAGTTTTCCAATTTTTTGTCGTAAAGATTCAGAAACGTTTCCACATTGTTTGGGAGAACTTTTTTGGTTACTTTGTCTGTTTCTCTCCGTCTCGTTCTGTCTCGGCGTATCTCTGTCTGTCTCTCTCTTTTTGCCTCTCCCATTCTCTTTGTGCTTGTCTGCTCATTATCTCTCTCTCCCTCTCTCTCTATCTGTCTCTCTTGTTACCTCTATATTGTCAATATTGAAAGATATTTGTAACACAAATATGTACAAGTACAGTCGACTCTCTCCATAACATACCCCTGTAAAACAGTACTCTCGTTATAACAGCTGCAACAAATGCTCCCCTCAAAAACTTTCTCCATTTGTTAACATAGAAATGTCTGTTCTCTATAACAGTTTTTCGCTATAACAAGCGAAATTAGATGCTTTATAGGGTGCTGTTATAGCGAGAGTCGACTGTATGCGCATACAATTTACCTGCGCACTTACACTGGAATCTCTCTGTAACAACACTGAAGGGAGAGCAGAAAATTTTGTTATTGGTAAATGTTGTTATATGGAACATTTACAGTGGACTCTCCCTATAACAACTCTCCTCATAACAACTTATTCTTTATAACAATTGTATTTTTGACCCCTTCGTATATATACTGTACATATTTTATATTCCGTATAATAACTTTTCCATCTAACAACCATTTTCGCCTTTCCCTTGAGGGTTGTTGTAGAGAGAGTCCACTGTCATATGTACTTTACATGCACAAAGGGCGGAAAAAATAGGTTGTTATATATACGAAATGCTTTTACAAAGAGGCTTGTTTTAGAGAGACTCCACTGTATGCAATGGAGTCTCTTTATAACAACATTTTATACAACAGCATAATGTTAAAAAAATCGTTATTACGCCAAGAAATCACAGACGTTGGTATGTATATAAAAGCATGCTAAATTTGTTTCTTATAACAGCATTAGCCAAAAATTTCGTTGTAACAGCAAAATTTCCGTTCCCGTTGGGTGTTGTTATAACGAGACTCCACTGCATGTATATTTGCACAAATTCACTGTATATGTATTATGGATATGAAATGTCGCTTTCCGAAGAAATATTTCAAAAGAATAATAATATAAGAATATAAATCAAAAGAACAATTCTCCAGTCTAGAGCAATCAGATTCAAATGTACTGTGGAGTCTCTCTATAAGAAATATCAAGGAAAGAACGTAGAATGTCGGTATATAGAGAAATGTTGTTACACAGAATATGAATAATTTAAGGGCAAAATGATACTAAAGAACAAAAATCCCATTTTAAATAGGTATTTGCATGTGCTTTAATCTGTAATGCCAATTACAGAATTGTATTTGAAACTTGATGATTTGGCTCCAGCGCGGGGTTTAGTTTCACCATTTTACCCGCTCAAAAAATGAATGTTGTTTATAGGGACTTCTAACACGTGTAATTCTACAGTGGAGTCTCTCTATAACAAGTCTCTTTATAACAATACTAGTAGGCCCATACCGCCTACGGCGGCAATCACATGAACAAATTAAAACATTCAAATGGGAGTTGTTGAATTAGATCTCCAAGCATTCCAGTGGACTCTTGCTATAACAACCATGAATGGAAGGACAAAAATGGCTGTTATATGAAAAAGTCGTTATATGGAACATTTAATATGTATACTGCATACACAAAGAGCTGAAGATTAAAGTCGTTATAAAGAAAAAGTTGCTATAAGGAGAGTTGTTATAGAGAGAGTCCATTGTATTGTTATTACGTCTTTTGTGATTTGTGATTGTATTGTTGAGACTTTGAGAGTCGTGTGTATAGCAAATGTCGAGGAGTAGATGCCGAGTTGCATATTTAGCTGTTATTAGCTGTTTAGTCAATTCTCTCTATAACGGACCTCCTTATAACCGTTTTCGCACTATAACGGTGTTCACAAATCCGCTGGAGACCAGGTCAGTGCTAAAATCTTCCTCTATAAAAGTTATTTTATAACGATTTTTTCGGTATACCGGAGAAGCTCTGAATCCCCGCCATAAATTCCTTTTGGCTATAGCGGTTTTAGGCCACGCCTTCACACGCTGCACCGGTTTTTCAGTAATTTCGAATTCCCCGCCATTAAAATCGTTTTTCAACGGTTGTCTTTATACCGCTTATGTGTTACAAGGGTTTCTCCGGCTGCTTTTCCAATGTGATCATGGAATCACGGACAGCGTGACACGGATTTTATACTTATGTCCGGATCAGGATATTTCTCTATAGCAACATTATTTTTCCAGCCGGTCGTACATGTAAGGTACATATTTAGTGTTCTATATAACAACATGTCCCTGTAACAATATTCTTCGCCCGTCCCTTCAGAGTCGTTATATAGAGACTCCACTGTATTGTGAAGGGCCGAGAAAATATATTGTTACAGAGAAATGTTGTTATATAAATATTGTTGTATAGAACAAATTTATAATATATATGTATGCTACGGGGGAATGACAAATCTTGTTATAGGGAAAATCTTGCGATAGAAAGGTTTTTTATAGAGAAACTCCGCTGCAAGTTGAGAGTTGAAGGAGCGTCTGGTTTGCTTCTATTTTATATGAACAGGAGCTTTTCCCATTTTTTTTAATCCTTTGGTGAACTTGTCTCCACTGTGATGCTGATTGCGGAGTCGTCAACACTGTCGTCGGACGCGTAAATGTGAGGATCAAAGCGGAATGTGCAATGTCACGTGTAATCCCAGCGGACGTGCTTCTTATACAATCAGGACCAAAAACATTTGTTTTAGCAGTCCGTGCACAAAAATTCGGTTTACCCTTGTGGGTTTCTGTGTCGTCCAAATATTTTCTGGATTAAGTCCAGGATTTAAATTTTGTTGAAACCCCAGACAAAATTTGCTTCTATTATTTTGTTTTGTTTTGTCTAAAATTATTTTCTCCCTTTTTGTATTACGAAACTAGAGGAATCTAAATGCCTCAGCCTCCTCGAAGGAACTGGGAGGAATTTTAATCTGATTGGCTTGCATTATTGCAAATTAATTGTTAACTATTATAATTATTGATTTATTAAAATGAAATCACATTACAAATGTTTTACGCAATGAAAGTCATGCGGAAAGTAGGCAAATATTAATATCGAGCCAAGGAATGACATTCAAAAAAATATGAATTAAATTTCAAATTAAAATACCTGTTTTTCCTAATTATGAATACAAATTTTAATTTCGGATATCTAAAATATGAATTCTAATTCCAATACAATTTTATTCAAATATTCAGACATATGATTACGTAATATTCAAATACTTTTCGAATATTTAAAAACACTATTAATGCATTTTTAATGCAATCTGGCATGATTTGTAGATTAAAATAGCCGCAAGATCAATACACAAAATTATAAATTGATTCCGCAAATCTGATTGTGCAAAAATCGGTCCTTTACGAACGAAATTGCTATATTACTGCCAATTGAAAAAATCATTGTTGCAATACTTTAATTTTGCGAAAAAAAAACTTACTTAGAAGGCGGGAATTAGCAACATAATCAGAGAATTTTCAAATACCAAGAAAGGATCGGAATCCAACTTTTGAATTAAAATTTGAGTTTCGAATGTATTTGTAATTATAAATTCGAATTAAAATATTTTTCCGACAAAAATATGAATACTAATTCCGATTAAAATACTGAAAAATAGGAATATAATTCCAATTTGAATTCCAATACCGATTCCGATGTCACACCTTGATATTGACGGAGCCAAAAAAATTGTTTACATAAATGAACATGAATAAATGTGAAGAAATTTGCGGGGTAAGCTTGACGGGTTAATAAATGGGAGACGGAGAGGGAAATCCGGGAAGATAAGATGAGTTGCTCCGATAACAAAAATTTCCACATGGCTTTTGGAGCCGCTGAGGCAATGGACCTTGACTCATATCAAATGATCAGGAGAGACTTTTATTATCACTCTCCATCTCTTTCTCTCTCTTTTATTCTCTCTCTTTCCCCCTCTTACGTACGGTCTATTCAACCGCATTAAAATATATTAGCTGTTTTTATAAACATTTCTCTCCCTCCTTCTCTTGCACAATACGTATGCACTCAAAAGGGACTTTTGATTGCAAATTTGCACCCACAGCTGGGTGGGAGTGGATTCCTGGCGTGATGGGAATCTCATTCGTACGACTTCGTCTCTTCTCACACTTTTGTCTCTCTTCCTGCACACAAGTGAGCATATTGTGGCTTGTAAAAATGATTATGAGCAAGCTGTCATATTTCAGTTGGACTTGAACTGTTATATGACTCGGACAAAAAAAAGCGTGTCGTAAAAGACCTGACCTCCACCAACGTAGGGGCTGACGGAGTTGTTGACATTTGGCTTGGGGCTGAGCCCATGTATGTACAGTGGAGTCTCTCTATAACAACATTGAAGGGAAGCGAAAAAATATTGTTACTGAGAAATGTTGTTATATAGAACATTAAATATGTACTTTACTTGTATGAAGGGCGGCAAATGTAATGTTGCTATATAGAAATATTGTTATAAAAATACTTGTTATATAGACAGACACCTCTGTATTGTGAAGGGGAAGTAGTTGGATGTTGTGAAGTCCATCACGGATCAGGATGCAAAAAAGGAGAGCTGAAAAAGTGGAATAAGTCAGGATTATGAGGAAGGAAATTCGTCAATTCGGATTTAAACCGGTTTTGGTACGGACGTGCTATGGAAAGGATGAAATGTAATGGTTAATAGTTAATAATGTAAAAGGAATATAGAGACAAAAAAAAGTACAGAGAGAGAGAGGGAAAGGTGGGGAGACAAAGACAGATTAGAGACACAAGGAGACATTGAAGAAGAGAGAGGAAGTGTGAGCAGAATGGAGCGAGAGAAAAAATATACAATCGGGGAGAGAGAAAGGGAAAAATAAAGAGAGGACGGGAGACAAAAAAGAGAGAAACTGAAAATAATAAAAGGATACAGAGATGGGGGACACAAACAAAGAGAGAGAGAGTGAAATAAAAACAGAGAGGAAAGGCGAGGAAAATCATGAGAGACAAGGAAGAATAAGAAATAAAAATAAAGAGACAAAGTGAAAAATTAAACAGAGAGCAATGGAGAAAAATATGCATCGAGAACGAGAGGTAATAAAGGAGAGAAAAATATAAAGAACGAGAGAAAGTAAAGGAGAGAAAAATGTAGAGAACGAGAGAAAGTAAAGGAGAGGAAAATCAAGAGAGAGAGAGAGTAAAGGAGAAAAAAATAGAGACAAAGTGAACAATTAGAGAGAAAAAGATAGAGAGAACAGGAAAATAAAAAGAAAGTGTAGGGGAAGAAAATAAAGAGACAGAAAAAGAGAGAGAAGAAAGACGGTAAAGAAGAAACATTGTACAGAGAGAGAGTGAACGAGAGGAAAATAAAATGAGAAATGAAAAAGAAAAAATTAATTAAGAGAGTTAAATAAAGAAAAATAAAGAGAGAACAGGGAAAATAAAAGAGTGAAAGTAAAGGGAAGACACCAAATAGAGAAACGAAATAAACAGAACACATAAAAGACAGAAAAATAAAGAGAGAAAAGGAAGAATAAAGGAGAGAAAAGTAAGAATAAAAGAGAGAAAAGTAAGAATAAAAGAGAGAAAAGGACGAATAAAAGAGAGAAAAGGACG
>JAQGBT010001670.1:0-29777 GCA_034698585.1 Disparrhopalites patrizii | reverse complement strand
CTCTCTCTTTCTCTCTCTTCCTCTCCTTTTCTCTTTCTCTTTCTCTCTCTCTTTCTCTCTCGCTTTTTCTCTCTCATTTCCTCTCTCCTTTCCATAGTTGTTCCCCTATAGATATTTCCTCCTCTTTATCTGCCTCCTCCTCCTCCTCCCACACTATCTCCGTCTCCATCAGAGACTGTACATCTTTACTCCAATGTCTCGCCATGACCACACAAAGGGAAGATTCATATACCGTAATGGGAGTAGTGCCGATAAAGAAGAAGGCGAAAAGTGAATCAACACAAAGACCAATAAGCCATACGTTATAGCTTCGTGGGCAATACAAGGCCAATAGGGCAGTAAATATTTCAAAGGGAGAGAGAGAGAGTGGGGGAGGGAAAAAAGGACACAGGGGGAGGGGAACGAGACAGGAAAATGGAGATGGAAATGGGAAGACAGAGACAAAAATGAAAGAGTAGAGAGAGGCACGGACAAAAACAGATACAGACAGAGGATGATGAAGGAGGGAAAGAGAGAAGAAGAGAAAGACAGAGAGACAGAATGGGATAGAAGGATAGAGAGAAGGTGAGACAGAACGAGGGAGAATGAGCGACAGACAGGGAGAGGGAGGTAGAAAGGGCAAGCAGCAGAGAGAAACAGAAAGGCAGAGAGAGAAAAAAAAGCAGAGAGAACATCAGAGAGAGAGAGAGGAAGAAGCCGAGAGAGAGAAAAGTATAGAGAAGCAGAGAGAGAAAGCGGATAAGCAGACAGAAGCAGAGAGAGCAAGAGGATCAGCAGAGAGAAAAGTGGAAAGAAAGAGCAAGAAGGAAAGAAAAAGAGGATCAGCAGAGAGAAAGCAAAAGCAAGAAGGAGAGTAAAAGAGAGAGAAAACAGAAGCAGAGAGGAAGAGAGAGAAAGAGCGAGAAAGAGAAAAAACAGAAGCAGAGAGAAACAGAGAAAGAGCGAGAGAGAAAAAACAGACGCAGAGAGAAAGAGCGAGAGAGAAAAAACAGAAGCAGAGAGAAACAGAGAAAGAGCGAGAGAGAAAAAACAGACGCAGAGAGAAACAGAGAAAGAGCGAGAGAGAAAAAACAGACGCAGAGAGAAAGAGCGAGATAGAAAAAACAGAAGCAGAGAGAAACAGAGAAAGAGCGAGCGAGAAAAAACAGACGCAGAGAGAAAGAGCGAGATAGAAAAAACAGAAGCAGAGAGAAACAGAGAAAGAGCGAGAGAGAAAAAACAGAAGCAGAGAGAAAGAGCGAGAGAGAAAAAACAGACGCAGAGAGAAAGAGAGATGCATATATATAGAGAGAGAGAGAGGGAAAGAGAGAAGGAGAGAGAGAAGGAAAGAGAAGCGAGAGAAAGAGAGAGGGGGAAAGGAAGCAGAGAGAAACAGTGACGCATGTAGAGAGAAAGAGAGAAGGAAAGAGAAAAAGAGAGATGGAGAGAGAGAAAGAGAGAGGGAATGAAAAAGGCCATTGGCAACATCAAGAATAAGATGGCGGAAGTAGTCCATTAAATCAAAGGAGAGAATCCACCGGATTTCCAAGGGAGAGAGAAAGTGGGGGGGGAGACAAGAAAGCCAAAAGACAGTGAGAGAGAGAGCGAGAGCGAGAAGGATTTCTGGAAGGGTCGAAAGTGCCTTTGCTCTCTGTTGTTGTATCGTAAAATGGTGTACACTTGTGATTAGTGCTCATTTAGGGACTAGGGTTATCCGTAATGACCTCATAAATTCCCGGTTATAGTTCGGCCCCGTCGACATTCATGGTATTCCTCAGTGTCTCAACGTCTCCCTCATTCATGTCAGATCCGCCTCTGAATGGACGGTCACAAACGACGGGGAGAGAGCGTCTTGACGACAGTCAAGGCAGTCACAGAAACAACCACATAAACCGCCTTTCTTCTCCTTCCTCCTTTCCCTTAACAAGGGAGAAGCTACTCCCCAACAAGGAGCGGGAAAGGCTGGCAAGATGACTTGGCACATGTAGGACAAACGCTAAAATACAAGAGCGAAACAGTAGTACATAATAGTAGAAAACTAGCGTAGCCAGAGCGAAAGGAGAAACGGACACAGTCAGCGAAAAACAAGAGAAACAGATATGAAGGCAGAGCTAGAAACGTTTGGAAATGGGGAGCGCGAGACATAAAATCAATTTAGAATGGAGAGAAACGCGGACATCAAAAAGACAAAAACACAAACCAGAGCGATAAGTCAAAAGTTGCAACATTTAAATGAAAGAGCAATCCAACGTATTTAGAAACAAATGGGTAGAAGTCGGAAATAATTTAGAAGCTACAGCGAGAAGAGAAGAGTGAAAGAGAAATAAGATGAGGGAAACACATGAAAATAAAGAGATACGACGGGAACAAGGAAATTCAAGGAAAGAGTAGTGTCTAGGATTTTAGTAGAGGAAGATTTTATTTAATATTGGCACCGCGCCTTTAACTCGTGCTGCGAATACTACATTTTTAAGTACAGAGTGGCGTCGTGGAAATACAAGGGAAAAGGCCTTGAGACATAGAATGAAAGAGAGCGCGCAATACAAAGGGCAGCGAGAGCAACAAGAGAGAAACAAGAGACAGAAAAAGTAGCGAAAGAGGCAGAACATAAGGAGAGAGAGACAAAGAGTGAAAGAAGAATAGAGGCAGAGTGAAATAGAGAGATCCAAATAAAAAGGGAGAGAGAATAAAACGAAGAAATAAACCCAAATGCGAGACAGAAAACAGGTGAAGAAAAGTGGGAGAACACAAAAAGAAACGAACTGGAGATGAGGAAAACGGAGAAATGCTGAAAGAATAGGAGCGAAAATAAGAACAGAGAGGGATCTAATAAATTGGAGAGCGAAAAAGAGTGAGAAAAGAGAATGAAAGAAGCAGAAAACAGAAAGAGGGAGAGACAAAAATATCAAAAGAAAAGGAAATAGAGAACGAAGGCGAGAGAGGGAAAGAGAAAAGGAAAAAGAGGAGAGAATGGAAGAGAGAAATATTATGGCAGACAATCAGGGAGAGAAATGGCGAAAGCGTGACTGGGAAACAGAGAAAAAGAACGATAGAAAGAGGAAGATCAAGAAAGAAACAAAGGGATGGTAATCGAAGGAAAGAAAGAAACAAAAAGAGAAAGGGGAGAGAAAGTGCGGAAAACGATAGAAAGAAAAACTGAAAGGGAAGCGGAGAGAAAGAGGAAGACAGAAAAGAGAAAAACCGTGAGGGACAAAGAAAGAGAAAGCGATGGAAAGAAAGAGAAAAAATAAAGATACGAAGAGAGAGTGAGAAAGAGAGAGAGAAAGAGAGAGAGAGAAAGAGAGATAGAGAGAACAATAGAGAAAGAGACAGACAAAGAGAGAAAGAGCGACAGACAGAGAGAGAAAAAGAGAGAGCGAGAGAGAGACAAAGAGAGAAAAAGAGACAACCTGAGGGGAAAAGAGAGAGCGAGAGAGAGACAAAGAGAGAAAAAGAGACAACCTGAGATGAAAAGAGAGAGGGAGAGAGAAACAATGAGAGAAAGAGAAAGAAAAAGAGAGAAAAAGAGACAACCTGAGGGGGAAAGAGAGAGCGAGAGAGAGACAAAGAGAGAAAAAGAGACAACCTGAGGGGAAAACAGAGAGGGAGAGAGAAACAATGAGAGAAAGAGAGAGAAAAAGAGAACGAGAGAAAGAGAGAAAAAGAAAGAGAGAAAAAGAGAGAGAGAAACAGAGAAACAGAGAGAGAGAAAGAGAGAGAAAGAAAATAGTGAGGGTGAGATGACGAAGAAAGAGAGAGAGAATTTTCTAGTACAATGCCACGAAATGTTCCCCGACTTGACATATGGCTGGTGCGTTAAGGAGGAGAAATGTACTGGCACAGGCAAACTCTGTCCTTCTCTCTCCCGCACTGCCTCCGTCGGGAATGGGTAATGACAAAATAAAGTGAGTAAAGTAGAAGCGCAAAGAGCTTAATGGCACACAGCCATTTGAATAGAGGAATTCAAAAGGGAAAGCAAGGACCAAGAGAGACAGAAGCAGGAGGGGTGCTTGTATTATTATTGGTTTTATTGAAGCCTGTGTACACATGGAGGAGAGGGGAGACGTGTTGGGCAAGAATCGTTGGCTCGTATGACGTAAATAGCCCCAGACGTTTTCCTCATCATTGCCAGTTGCTCCACCGAGGGAGGCGGAAAGGATCAGAAAGGAGAGAGAGAGAAAGAGAGAAAATGAAAAATGAGGGGAAAGATGTAAATGCAGAAATAAAAGGCAAAGTGCGCGGATAAATTCTATTTCTATACTTTCCATCCGGTGGCTCTTTCATTCCTGTTAAAGGTCACACCTTACGAAAGGGAATTGCCATTCTATTCAATTCTGGTCTAAAAGTTCCAATTCAAAACAGAAATTTCAAATCGTCTTCATTTTGCTCTCTTGTCAAAGATTTTAATTTTAACTTTTCTCCCATCGTAAATTCGTTCGTTTATCCGCCTTTAGTTTGCTATTATTCTGCTTTAGCTTTCTATTTCATTTATTTTTCTCTGTAGCATTTGTTTCCATTTTCTTGTTTCTTATTTTGCTATTCGTCCCCTCTTTTACTTTTACTTTGTCAGTGGTAATTTTTGATACATGTTTTATTCTCTGTTTTTTGTCTGTTTGCTCTGTTTCTTAACGCTACCGGCGATTCTAAAACGGTTTGTTAAAATCCAGACTTATTTAGCCGTTATTTAGCAAATCTTCATTTAACCGTTATATAGGACACAAAACAAGAGAAAACAGTTGACCGTCTGTATAACGGTTACTCATAAATCAGCAAAAGCTCTTCGTTATAGCTAAAAACCGTTATTAAAGACAGAAATTTGTGTTAACACTTGGAGAAAGTTTTTGTAGGTGGATTTTTCTGCCACCGTTATAGAGTAAAAACCGTTATGAAAGAGGTCAATATAGAGAAAGTCGATTGTAATAAAAAACGGTTATAGAGCCAGTAAAACTGTGAGGTCTGTATAACCACCACGTTAAAGTGCAGAAGCCGTTATAGAGAGCAAAGTATGCCCAGGTGTGGTCGAAAACCGTCATAGAGAAATATTGGTGGGGAATACAAAACTGGAGAAAATCCCGTTATAGAGTCCAAAATACGCCCGGTCGTGGCCTCAAACCGGTATAGGGAGACCTGCTTAATGGTGGGGGTTCAAAACGTCCCCGTTATAACGAAAATACCGGCATAAAATCACCGTTATAGTGACGGAATCGATCATTTGAAAACCTTTCGGGGAATTGCGAAGACCGTTATAAGAAGGAATGTGTTATTGGGAGGTGCGTCATAGCGAATTTCGACTGGTGCTTACGAAAACAGCGGAATCTCTATATAACATCTCTGAAGGGGAGGGCGAAAAATATTGTTACACGGAAATGTTGTTCTATAGAACATTAAATATGTACCTTACATGTGCGGAGGGCTGCAAAAATAATGTTATTACAGAGAAATGCTGCTATAAAGGACTTGTTATAGAGAGATTCCACTGTACAGAAGATTCTCTATATAAAGGACTCCCATATATCGGGTTTTGCTTTACAACGGAGGCACAAAATGCTCCCCCCAAAAACTTCCTTTGATTGCTAACATAGAAATTTCTATTTTCTATAACAATGTTTTGTGTCTACAACCAGAAAAATGTGATGATTTAAGAGGAACCGTTATACAGAGAGTTAACTCGTTGACTGTATCCCGACTTATCTTAATACTTGCAAATTTTGTATTCCCAACTGCAATGGCTTGTATTTGTCTCCTGAAACGGATATATCAACTTGATCATTGAGAAAAAAATTTCTATTTCTTCTGCAGCCTTTTTTCCCCGCATTTTGTGTTGTCTGGCTGCTGCCAAAAAACTTTTCCTTGCCGGAGAAAGCACTTCTTCTGTATTTGTGGGCCCCACACGACAGGGTGGAGCTTCCAAAATGGAGGAGAAGAGAGCCTGGAAAAAGTTGTAGCATTTGCAGGAGCCATATGCGAAAAGTAAAAGTGGCAATTTGTGTGATTGATAATGGAGCTGATGGCGCCTCTTTCCCTTCACTTTAACAACTCTTGGCCTCTAGCAAAACTTGCAATAAATTCCAAACATTTCCCTTCCTCTCACACTCTTCCTCTGTTCCTGCACTTTCTCTCCCTTTCTCTGCTTTCTCTTGCTAACGACTCTACAGTAGATACATTTACACACTCATCTCTACCTCACCCTCTGCTCTCCAGCCACTTCCCACGTTTTTACTTAATCAGGAACAGGCCGGGTCTGGACGGGATAAGAGGCTGCTGGAGGATGAAGTGTACTTTAAAATGTTCTTCCACACACATCCCAACACTCAAAATATTAAATTTATGGACTACAATTTACTGTAGCGGGGAGTGAGAGGGGGGAAAACGGCTGAAAAGAGAAAGTACGGGTGGAAAGAGAGAGAGAAAGGTGGATAATCAGTGATGGAAAAAGAAGAGACGAATGAAAGGGAGAAAAGAAGTTGAACTGGAGAAAAGAATGAAGTACGAGAAAGAAAATGCGCATAATATATTTGAAAAGGGAAAATTATTTTTAAAAAATCAATAAAGTAATTACTAAAAAAATTGACTAAAGAAAGATATTAGAAATGCAAGCCCTGAAAAAAGGACTACAGACAAGTAAACTTTTAAAATACAGTCCACTCGTTCTATAACGGTTCCAATTAAATCAACAAATTTTCCCCGTTAAAACGAAAAACCGTTATAGAAAACAGGAATTTCTATGTCAACAATTGGAGAAAGGTTTTGGGGGCAGCATTTCCTGCCACCGTTATGGAGAGAAAACCGTTATAAGGGAGTCCGTTATAGAGAGTTTCGACTGTACGGAGAAAAGGTAACATAAAAATCACATTACCATTTTTCGGGAGTTAATTCGGAAGAGACATATAATCAAAGGTTGAACATTTATTAAGTGAAAGAACAGCAAATTACAAAACAACGTGCACATTGAAATAGGGTAAGTAAACAAAAGAAAAATAATAAAGGAAATACTTAATGGATGCGTCAACGTAAAAAAATGGAGAAAGTGAAGGTGAAAGTGTTAGCATGAATATGTCAGCGCCACGGCGACACAAACAAAATGGAGTAAATTAAAGCACTAGAAGGCAAAAAAAGGGAAGACAAGATTAGGAAATAAAGTCTGTAAGGAAAATGCAAAGGTGAAAGAGATAAAGCGAAATTTATGTAGCATACACATACGGGAAAAGTTAGCATGTGGAGATGTTTGAAAAAGAGAATTAAAGTAAAGAGCAAAACAGAAATTCAAGAAAACAGAAGAAATAAAAAAGAGAAATTCAAGCAAATAAAGAAGAAGTGGAAACGAGAAATTTAATAAAAACGGAGAAATAAAAAAAACATTCAAGAGAAAAGAGAAAAAATCGACAAGAAAAGGAGAGATAAAAAATATAAATTTAATAATGAAAGGAGCAATAAGAAAAAAATGGCTGACAAAAAGAGCAATAAGAAAATTACAAGAAAAGGAGCAATAAGGGGGAAAATTCAAAAAAAAGGAGCAATACGAAGAAAATTTAAAAACAAGGTGCAATACAAAAAACCACTAAATAAATTAAAAAGAGAAATTCACGGATCAAATGAGAAATAAAAAGAGAGAAATGCAAGTAAGACGACAAAAAAACGAGAAATTCAAGCAAAATGGAAAAATAAAACAGAGAAATTCGAGGAAAAAAGGAGCAATAAAGAGAAAGCATACAAGGCATGGAAAGATCAAAAAGTAAAAATTGAAAAGAGAAATAAAAGGTAAAAAGGAAAACTTCGGAAAAGAAATTGGAAGAGGACAAAATAAAAAACCAGCAGAGAAATAAATTGATAAAACGAAAGAAATTCACAATAGAAACTGAAAAAAACTATTGAGAGGAGACATTGCACGAAAGTAAAGGAGAAATTAGAACCCCAATTTAAAGCAGGAGAAAGTCGCAGATAAAACACAAATTTAAGCAAGAGAAAAGTGACACGAGGCAACAAGAAGAAACTGACAGGATACGAACAACAGAAAAATAGAAGGCAATGCAAAGTAAAACAAAGAGAACGTGAAAAGCAAAAGCTAGAAAATAAAGTGGTGATACAAAAATAAGGCGAAATCATAGAAATAGTGAAAGCCAAAAAAACTAAATTAAGCACCAAAAAAAGTGTGCAGTATGCAAAATAAATTAAAGAGAAAGCCGAGAAAAGAGGGTAGGGAAGGAAATACAGAGAAAATAAGAATGTAAGAAAGAGAAAGAAAAATTCAGAGAGAAAGCAGAGGATCAACTCATTCACTGCGTAATTCCCGCCATTGACTATAACCTCTCCATGGCCCTCCAGTAGCATGGCGAAACAAAATACTGTCGGAGTCATAAGGGAAAGTGTAAAATCATTGACCAACTTACTACCCAACGAAATCCTTTACCCCGGCATTCCCAGGCCTTCAGTACATCCCACACCCCAAAGGATCCCTCTGTAGTTTACTTTGTGAAATGATAAAATCATTACAAGAATTTAATGACGTAGAACGAAAGGGATTTATTGAGGTAATTGTAACACGTTGCAATAATGCTGGTCCTTATTTACTCCTCTTGGAAAAGAGGGAAACTTGAAGGAGGACGAAGAGGAAGTTTTTGTGGTGGTTGGACCGGCTGGGAAAAGTGTTATTGCTGTTATTTCCCCCTTTTGAGTGAAAGTTTTCCCGGGAGTTCCCACAAAAACTTCCAGAGGAGAAAGTACACTGGAGAAAGTCCGTATATTTAATTCCTCCTCCTTTATATTCTTGTCCTCTTAAATGGAACGTTTATTTCCCCATTTCTGGCAGATGAAATTTAAATGTGACCGCTTTCCCCACTTGCCACGAGGCATAAGGAGGAAGCCCCAGATTTTTATGGAGAAAGCGGAAATTAAGGGAGAATACATGGAGAAATTCTTTAGTGGGAGACGCATGTGTTTTATCATTATAAAAGCATTTTCCTGGACAAAATATGTGAACACAATCAAACTGACCTAAAAGGATCTGTGACAGAGAGAGCAGAAATCTGCCTTGAAGGAGAAAGCAAATTCGTCGAAAAAGAAAGCAAATTTTTCTTGGAAGGAGAAAGTAAATTGTTCCATCAGAAGGATGGAGAAAGCGTGGAATTGAATCTAATTATTTCAAAAATGTAAAGATGTGGAAAGATGTTTTTCTTTGTTTTTTTTGAAAAAAAGAAGGAAATGGGGTGAAAATTAGGAAATGACAAGGACAAAGAGAATATAAATATATTTGGTCCATAAAAGTCTTGATAGCTGTCACTTCTGTGCAGGAGGTGCGGCATATAAAGAGCATTATTCAAAAACAGGGACTAACTAATTGCTGGAGGCAGGTCTGTGCAAACACAATTCCCTTTAATCTTACTACATCTCCCTTTCCATCATCATCTTCCACTACTTTCCCCTCTTTCCTTGGAACTGCTAAGTGTCAAACGTAATGTTTACCTACATCCTCATCTCTTTATTTGCTTATTACTAATGAGTTTTAAGGAATTTTCTCCTCAGCATTCACCCTCAGCCTTTCATGTTTCACCGTCTCTCTCTGTCTCACTTCTTTGGAATTTACTTTATCATCTGTATGGGTACATAATATTCTGTCCGATGCTGGCTGGTATTTTCAAGCCTCTCTGCCGTTGCTTCTCTTTTCGTTGCTACATCCTCGGTTCGCAGATTTCTCCCTTGTTTTTTGTATAGTTTCCAACTTTCTATGATTTCTCTCTCTCAGCTTTTCCTCTTTCTCTCCCCGATTATTTTACTCTGCGTTGCTCATTCTCCGTCTCTCCTCATTCCGGCCTTTATCTTCAATTTTCCGGTTCGGCCTTTCTCACTTCCTCTGTGTATTTTTTTAGGCTCGTTTCTGTCTTTTGATAGTGATGCTCTCTACTTTTTGCTCCTTGCCTTCCCTCTGATGCTCTCTGCTTTCTTTTTTTCCGATTTTCACCGTTGCTCATTGATTTCTCTTTTCTTATTTCTCCCTTTTTTCTCCCTGCTGTTCATTTTCACTGGCGAACCCGGATTTATTTTTCTCTCTCTCTCGTTGACTATCGCTGGTTGCTTTTTCTTCCGTTCTGCTTTCTCTTTTTTCCCTCCCGATGCTATTCGATATTTTTGTGTCTAATTTTCTGCCCCCAATGCTTTCTTTTTCCATCTTTGGTCTCAGATGCCCTTTAGGATTTAATTCGCATCGACGCACTCTGCTTTCTCTTTCTTTCTTACCCTTTGAACGCCCTTGATTTTATTTCTCTATTTCGTTTTGAAGGAAGATTTTTGATGTTTATACAATCCCTATTTCCCTTTCAATATCTCTGCTTTTGCTTTCTCTATTGCCGCCTTGAGGATTCTTGGTTACACTTTCCTTCTCTTTGAATGTTTCTACTCTTTATTTCTCATTTTTCGTTGAAAGTCTCTGCTCTGCTATTTCTTTTTATTGAATGTATCTGTTCTTTCTGTCTTTGTTTTTTTTGAATGGCTCTGTTCATTTTTTCTCTTTGTTCTTTAAAAATCTCTTTCTCCTTCACTTCCTACATTTCTCTTTAAAGATAGGTGCTTTCTCTGGTTTTCTGTCCCTCTTACCGTCTTTCTCTCTGAGGTTCCCTGCTTTCTCTTTCTGTTTCTCTCTTTGAAGTTCGCTGCTTTCTCTTTTGGTTTTTATTTTTGAACGTTTCTGCTTTCTCTGTCTCTCTCCCTGTCCATGTGACCTTTTTATTGATTCGTCGTTAATCTTCTCCCTTTTACTTTCTTTGTATCCGTCTCCTTCTTTCTTGATTATGAATGCCATGTCCCTGAGTGTATTTCGCAGCATTTCTGTACATAGCAATTTGTGCCTCTATGTCTTTTCCCGTATCTCGGCCTTCTTCCCTTCGGAATTCCTAATAATTTTCTCTCCCTCTATCTCTTTAGTCTCCAGAATAATCCTTTTCGCATCCAACCTTCACTTCAATTTCTGTACTTTCTGGATCCTCCTCGTTCTCCTCCTCCTCCCATACTCCTCCTCTTCCCTTCATCCGTGGCAGTCAAGTGTGCCGAGACATTTCTCGAAACCCTCCTCAGCCTCGGATATAAAAGGGAAATAGGGAGAAAGTAGATTTTTTGGGGTACTTGAAACGATTTCATCATTTTTCTCTTAGGGAAATTATCCAAGAGTGAAAGCATTAGGGTAAGTGTGGGAATGCGTGCAGATGTGCGTACATATGCATGATTGATGTGGGGAACCAATCCAGAATGATTCCATCAAATGCTAAATTGTTCTGCGAAAGCACAAACCGCTTCTGTCATCTACCTGGGAAAAAACATTCATGGTTTATGTGGATAATCCTTTGACCTTTAACCCTTTGACCTTTGATTACGGATAAAAATAACCATGACTATATTGAAATTCATTTTAAAGGAAATTTAGGCTCCAAAACAAATAGGATTCTGTATAGAATTTGATAGTATAAGAACTTTTATGTAAGAAAAGTTATTTTTAAAATAGGGGACTGACACCGGTTTGAAGCACTCTGTGAACATTCAAAGGAATGCCTGTGGAGGGATCATATTACCATATACATAGGCCCTCAGTATTGATTTCACACTCAACTCCCATGGATGCAAGACTGCCACTTAAGCCCACACTGGTGCCCTTTTCTTATGGTGGAGGGGGTTGGGCAAAAGAGGGAAAACACTTGAGATGAGGAGATGAGAGAATTAATTAAAAGGCGGGAAATTTTGAAAAGAGAAATCAAAGAAAGTCACAGTAGGGGGAGATAGAACAAATAGAATTGGAGAATGGATTTAATTGGATTATTCTATGATTTGTAAATAGAGACTTCTTTGTGAAAGCAAATTTTCTGGAGAGAGAAAGCACGTTTTACTAATTTACTGTCACCTGAACAATCCTTTTCAATGGCCACATGATACCTTAGAAAGTTGGTGTAATTATCCCGTTTAATACATCCATCATTGATTTCAATGGATCTCAAATGTGGCAATTTCAATGTAACTCTTTGAATGTGGTCACTTTTACCCAACTCACAAATGTGATTTTTTTAATTTAGATAATAAATATGGCAATATCATTTCTGCACATAAATGCGGCAATTTCTTGTCCGATAATAAATGCGGCAATTTCAGACCAGTCCACTAATGTGACAATTGCAGTCCAGTTCACAAATGCGATAAATTCTGTCCAGCTCATAAATGTGGCGATTGCAATTTGGTTTTAACATCCGGCAATTTCATTGATGTTCACAAATATTTCAATTTAAATTGGGTTTAAAATGCGGAAATTTCAGTCCAGTTCACAAATGCGACAATTTCAATCCAGTTCATAAATGTGGCAACTTCAGTTTGGTTTTAAAAGGTGTCAATTTCAATCCAGTTCACAAATGTGGCAACTTCAGTTTGGTTTTAAAAGGTGGCAATTTCAGTCCAGCTCACAAATGTGGTAATTTTAAATGGGTTTTAAAATCTGGCAATTTCATGGATGTATAAAAATATTTAAATTTAAATTTGGTTTTAAAATTCGGCAATTTCAGTCCAGTTCCCAAGTGTGACAATTTTTATCCAGTTCACAAATGTGACAATTTCAATCCAGTTCACAAATGTGACAATTTTAATCCAGTTCACAAATATGACCATTTAAATTTGGTTTTAAAATGCGGCAATTTAAGTCCAGTTCACAAATGTGGCAATTTCAATTCAATTTACAAAAGTGGTAATTTTATTTTTCGTATTACAAATTTTGACGTTTAAATATAGCTCACAAATATGACTATTTCATTTCAGCTAACAAATTTGGCAATTTAAATTCAGTTTGCTGAAGTGGCATTCATAATTCAGTTCACAAATGTGACAATTTTAATTCTGTTTTAAAATCTGTGAATTTCAATTCAGTTTTCAAACCTGGCAATTGTTAGCTTTGGTTCATAAATGCGGTCATTTCAATATTGTTTCCAAAATGAAAATATGTCATTACAGTTCACAAATGTGGTAATTTCAATTCAATCTACAAATTGTGTCCTGTTCATAAATGTGGAAATTTTAATTCAGTAAATGCGGGCATTTAAATGAAGTTAATAAATGTTACCATTTTTTGTGCCGAATTTCAAATGTGGCAATTTATTCTCAAATCACAAATGCGGCAGTTTCTTCTCATATCACCAATGATGCAATTTTTTCTCACATCATAAATGTGGCATTTTCATTTCACAGCCCAAGTGTGGCAATTACAATTGGAATAATTACCATGTAGAATATAGGATAAACGTAACAATAATTTTTATCGGGTAAAACTAATCAATTTTAATCGAATTTTTTTGAATTTATTTCCTTCCAGATCGACCTGAAACATATGAATCAAGTTCCGGGTGAGAGCCTAGTTTCCATTGGAATGGACTTGCGAGAGTATTATCCATCCGTAGAATGGGACATTATCTCGGTTCCTGCGGAGCGCCATGAAGAGTATTATCCCTGCTGTAAAGAACCTTTTCTAGGTCAGCATTTTTCTCATCTTTTTTCTCTACATTTTCCTACATTTTTGCCTCCTAAAATATTTTATGCCCATTTCCCCCGGACACTTTGACCCATCCAAAGGACTCCTTAGACCTCCCACGTCAGCTCTTGCAAAATTGCCTTACGACGCAAAAATTCACCCAATCCCACATAAATTATTATTCATGAGCTCTAAATCACCCGCCTAAAAATATCCTTTTAAAGCGGATTCTGGCCAAATGCTCAAATATGCTTTTATTTTGATTTCAATTTGTTTTTTGCCCAACAAAGCGAGAGATGTTGGAGAAAGTTCGGAGTAAAAGAAAGAAAAATAAATGCAAAACAATCATTGTCAAGTCTGTGATGGAACTTATTATTAGGGTGTTTTCACTCAAAAATGAAGCAAGTTTTGGTTTGTAATTTACGCGGCTGGTCTAGCAGGGGATGGGCATAATAAAGGGTGACATTCGGCTATTATGTAGCTTGAAGAAATTTTAAGAGGACACAATTCTACTGTGACAAAGTCAGGATGAAGGACTTTTGTTTCAAGTGTCAGATTGTTGGAAATTACACGTGATTGGGACAGGAACATTCTCACTGCGGGATTCAAACTTTTCCGCCAACGCTTTTAGCTGCCTCATCTTCCTCTCTTCCTTTTTCCTTTGTCTCCTCTTCGTTTTTTTCTGTGCTCCCATTTTATTTCATATTATCTTCCATTTCCCTCCCTTTTGAGAGTATTTCCTTTTTTGTCCCTATTTTGGGGCATATTTTCTGTCTCCACGTAAATTCTGTTCTGCTCTTTCCTCTTTTTTCGTTTTTTCGTTTTTTCTTAGCTTTTCAGACTATGCTCAATCGTATTTTATCTTCTCTTTGTTTATCCTCTTGTCTCTGTCCATTTGTCTCTCTTCTTCTTGTCTCCAACTATCTCCTTTATTGTCTCTCCAATTACCTCCTTTTTTGTCTCTCCAATTATCTCCTTTTTTGTCTCTCCAATTATCTCCTTTTTGTCTTTCCAATTATCTCCTTTTTTGTCTCTCCAATTATCTCCTTTTTTGTCTCTCCAATTATCTCTTTTTTCCTCTCCAATTATCTTTCTCATTTTATCTCCAACTATCCTTCTCATTTGATCTCGAATGACCTCCTTTACTGTCTCCAATTATCTATCTCATTTTATCTCCAATTATCTCCTTTATTGTTTCCCCAATTATCCTTATCATTTTATCTCGAATAACCTCCTTTATTGTCTCTTCAATTATCCTTATCATTTTATCTCCAATTATCTCCTTTATTGTCTCTCCAATTATTTATCCCATTTTGTCTCCAATTATCTCCTTTATTGTCTCTCCCATTATCTCCTTTTTTGTCTCTCCGATGATCTCCTTTGTTGTTTTTCCAATTATCTCCTTTATTGTCTGACCAATTATCTCCTTTATTGTCTCTCCAATTATCTCCTTTATTGTCTCTCCAATTATCTATCTCATTTTATCTCCAATCATTTCTTGTATCCTGTATATTTTTCTCTTTCTTTCTTGCCTTATATATTTTTCTCTTACTTTCCTTATTTCCCGATTTCTCTCCCTCTGCATTTTTCATTCTTATATTCTTCCGTACTTCATATTTTTGTCTCGTCTCGGCTTTCCTCTTTCTCCTTTTCTCCGTTTTAAATATTTCTTTCGTCATTTTTGTATCTCTCCTAGTCTCCGTTCTGTCTCTTGTATCTCCAGTTTAAAGTACTCATTTTCCTCTTTGTTGTTCCTCCATTTATTTCTCTCCATGCCTGCTTTCTCTTTCATTTTCTTTCTCCCATTTCAAACCTGTGCTAATTAGATTCACACACACACACACGTTGCTCCGGTCTGGTTCAAGTGCATAACAAATGATGACTGGGTTTAATATTTAACAATTGTAAGTTTCTGGCAGAGAACTCTCCCCCTCCACTTTCTCCCTTGAACTATGCTTTAAGCGTATACAAAGCCCACACATCCACGTGTGCAGTATGTGTGCTGCTTAATTTACCTTTTCTGGTTCTTAATTATCCCTTAATAATATGTGTTGTTCCTCCCATAGTCTACCTTCCAGCAACACGAGTAGTATTTATTAACAAAGTTTACATTTGCCAAAGTACAAAACTTGGCAAAATTGGCCTCATACATCATCAACTCTCGGCTCTCCCTTTAAAATTACAACGGGGGGATTTTCTTCAACAAAAACACTCCGGTTGGCGTCTCTCCCTTTTGCAAAGGGAAACAAAAGGGATGTTTTGAAGGAGGAATGGTGGAAGATAGTGTCAAGTTCCTGGCAAGGACATATAACTCTTTCGGCCCTAATCATTAGTTTCCCTTCTGAATACGCGCAGGGAAGCTCAACGCCAACTGGAGTTGTTTTTTTTGTCATTACAAATTGCCTTGTACACACAAAAGTCTCAACACGTGGAGGCATTCTTCAGCTAATATGCGTTGTCGTATTCCCTTGTATTTACTCGTGGGTTAGGGAATTCCGTGGAGATACATTTAAAAGAAAGGAACAAGTAAACAATGATATCTATGTTATCCAACACAGACGCGTGGATGCTAATTAATTACCTGTTTTGATAGCGTTGGGATATGAGCTTGAGAAAGATTCACAATTTTCTCCGGGTATTATATACATGGTGTCTTCTGGGAATTGGGGAGCAGGTTAAACCCGGAAGAACCAGGAGAGAAATGTAGAGAGACACAGAAATTGGGAGGAAGGATAGAAAAGAAGAACAGAGTTGGGGAATGAGAGGGGAGAGATATGGGCGGAGATATGAAGAGAGAGAGAGACAACTGTAGAGAAGGTGAGAGGGAAATCGGGAGGAAGAGTGAGAGGGGGAAATCTTTGGAGAAAGGAAGAAAAAATTGTAGAGACAGAAAGTTATTGATAAAGCGAAAGAGAGAGTTATTGATAAATAGAAAGACAGAGAGAAATTGGGATAGTAACAGGATGAGAAAACTTGGTACAAGCACAGGGATAGACACACTTATCGTTAGAGATAAAGGGGGGAAATTAGTAGAAAGAAAGGGAGAGACGAACTAATAAAAATTAAGGGAGAGCAAAATAATGGAGAGAAATTGAGAGAAAAAATGACAAAGAGAAAGGGATAGAAGCATTGATAAAAAGAAAAGGAGAAAAAATCGATAAAAAGAAAGGGAGATAAAAATTACTAGAGAAAAATGGAGAGTAAACTAGAGAAGCACGAAGGGAGTCACAAACTGATAAAGAATGGGAGAGAAACATTGATAAAAATGAAGAGTGAAAAATTGATAAATACAGATAAAGGGAGAGAAAATTTGATAAAAAAGGGAGAGCCAATTTGATAAAAATAAATGGAGACAAAAAAAACATTGACAAAAATAAGAAGAGAGAAATTGGTAAATACTGATAAAACGAGGTAAACATTTATAAATACATAAAACGAGATAAAAATTGATAAATACAGAAAACAGGAAGTAAAAATTGATAAATACGGTTAAAGGAGATAAAATTGATAAATACAGATAAAAGGAGATAAAAATGTATAAATACAGAAAAAAGGAGATAAAAGTTGATAAATACAGATAAAGGGAGATATTAATTGATAAAAAAGGGAGAGCAAAAATAAATGGAGAGAAAAATTTAAAAATACGAAGGAAGAAACAAATTGCTAAAGAAAGGGAGAGAAAATTTGAGGAAGAGAAAGCGAGAAAATTTTTATGAAAAGCAAGCAAGAAAAATTTGTAGTTTGAAATTAAGAGAAAATTTGATAACGATAAAGCGAAAACAAAATGTATTGGTAGAAAGTGAGAAAAAAGATGATAAAAAGAAAGGGAAATAAAAATTGGTAGATCCAAATGATGAGAAGTTTAAGACTGGGAAGAGATAAAGAAAAATGAGACAAAAAGTGCAACAAAAAAATAGACAAAAAATGGAGCGAAAGACTACAAAAAAGAGAGAGCGTGAAGCAAGTAATGGGACAAACAGCACTCATTTAAATAAGCACGAACTACTCCGTTCGTTCTTCCAGTTGAAAAGCCTTCCAGTTGAAAAAATGTGACTCGTTAGGAGCGGAATTAATTACAAGGGACGTCGGGAAAAAAATTGCATTCACATTCTGGCACGAAATATGAATTCCGTTAATTTAATTCCACTAAATGATTCCTCAAAAGTTTAATTTTACCATCTTATGCATCAACATGCTTTGCAATGCAAAATATTCTGAAGCAATATTACCCGGCAGGCATATGTTTCGAAATAACCCAAACCTGTAAGAATATTTCTGATTATTTTTTGAAATCTCCTTTCGCATGGCACTCGTAACCCTTGGATTTGTTCGTTTTGCAAGAATTTTGCAATTTCCTCAGGACTATTTCTAATTTATAAATAATTCGGCACACGTAACGAACCCCCAAAAAATGGTGAGGAATTACAATTTGCTGGGAAAATTCCCAAATGGCGTCGACGATCGACATTAATTTTATATGGGTAAGCTCCATCTGATAAAATGGGACCCTTTTCCTGCCAAAAAAAAAAAATTACGTACCTACACAAGTGTACAGCATCCGAATTTTCCGCCTCATGTCGACGTTGATTGAATCATGCATTTATTCAAGACAAGTCCTTTTCCATATGCCACTGCCTTGTCATGTGAGACACCCGCGGATTTTCCCCTGCATGAACTCTTCCAAAAAATTTCTCTCTCCATCTCTGTCTACCTTCATCATTTTTTTTTGGAGCAATAATTGTAAATCTCCTGCAAATCTCCATGGGATGCTTTGGAATAGATGTCTGCATATGTGTGCATAGTTTTAGGCACTTGTAATTAAAAACACAGCCTGGTAAACAAGAACAACGGAGAGAGAGAGAAAGGGAGAGAAAAGTACTCATTTGACTTTTTAATATCGACTTCCCAGAAACTCTCGACTAGTACTCGTGGCAATCACACAGAGAATTGTTTCCCGTAAATACTCATGTATAGCCCCAGAGAATTCGAGGGAATTTTGAGAACTCTCGTAGACTCTTTTACATCCAGGGAGAAAAGTGTGGTGAAAGAGTCATTCTACTGTGAAGCATTGGAAAGAATGCATAGAGAGCGAGAGGGAGAGAGAGAGAACAAGAGCCAAATGAAGTATGAGGTTATATCTGCCCCTTTTGCATGGCAGGGATGTTGTGTTGATAAAAAGTGTCGTGCAGTGAATCTCATCGTTCTTCTCTTTTGTCATCTCTCCCACTTGATCTCTCTCGCTCTGCACATTTCTTTCTTTTTCTTCATCTCTCTCTTTCTCTACTCTCGGTCTGCAGCTCCGTTTCTCTCTCACTCTCTTTCTCTCCTTTCTCTTTGCCTCTCTTTCTTTCTTTTTCTATCTCTTTCTCTCAATTTCCCTCTTTCTCTCTCTCTTTCTCTCTCTTTCTCTCAATTTACCTTGTTCTCTCTCTTTCTCTCTCTTTCTCTCTATTTACCTCGTTCTCTCTCTTTCTCTCCTTTTTCTTTGTCTCTCTCCTTCGCTCCTTTCTCTTTCTTTCTCTTTCTCTCTGTTTCTCTCTATTTACCTCGTTCTCTCGCTCTCCAAATTTTCGTCTTTCTCTTGATCTATCTCTCTACCTCTACTCTCAATCTGTCTCTCTTTCTCTTTATATTTGTCTGTTTCTGTCATTCTCTCTGTTTGTCTATTTTCTATGTTTCTCTCTCTTTGTCTCTATTTCTTTCTCTTCCTCTTTATAATTATCTATTTCTCTCTGTTCCTGTCTGTGTTGATGTATTTCTCTCTCTCTCTCTCTCTCTTTGTCTCTATTGCTATCTCTTTCTCTCTGTATCGATCTGCTTATCTCGTTCTCTCCGTTGTCGCCTTCTTTTTCCTTCGCAGTCTGTTTCTTTCTGTATCTTCCTCTCTGTCGTTCTATCTCTATTTCGGACTTTCCTTCGTTTTCTCTCTTTCGCTTTCACTTTCCCTATGTTTCTTGTACTCTTGCTCTCTCTCTCTTTCTCTCCGCTTCTTTCTTGCTCTTTCGCCCTTACTTTTTCTATGTCTCTATTTTGTCGCTCCCTGTTGGTCCATCTCTTCCTTTGGTTCTCGCTGGCCTGGTCTGTCGTTTCCCTTTGTCATTCCATACCTGTCTCTTGTCTGATCTCGATATTATTTGGCTCATTTCTCTTTCTTATTGGGATCTACTTTCCGATTTAGTTCGCTTTTTTTTACTCTTCACTATTCTTGTCCCCATTCTGGTTTCTATTTCCCTTTGTAGCATCTTTTTTATCATTCTCCAACTCTGTCCTCCGTTCTCTCTGATCTCTAAAATTCTTTGTTGCATTCTTTGTGCCTCTCTCATTCATCGTCCACTCTTCCTACTTTTCTTCCTCTTACCGCCCTTTCCCTTGTTACTCCTATATAGACCTCTATTCCACTTTCCTCAGGTCCATCCATATTATTCTCTCTTCCTCTCTCTCTTTCTCTCTATCGCACTTTGTGCACGATCTATCTTTCCATCTGCATGATCTGTCTCTTTCCGTCTTCAGAATCTCTTTATTTTCTCCGTTCTCTCTTCTCTTCTTTGTAACCTAACCTAACCGAACCTAATCATTCTTTTCTTTTTTCTCTCTCACTTACTGTCTCTCGCCTCATTTTGCTCCCCGGTGTGTCTCCTTTTCATATTTCCGACCTTATCCTCCTTTTACCATTCTATTTTTGCTTTTCATTCCTCTGAATATCTCTGCCACTATCTTCCTTTATAAATGGTTTCAAAGGTTTTTGTGGCGGATGTTGAGTTGAAAAAAAAAAGAGTGGAGTCTTTTCAGTAAATAGATGATGTTCGGAGGTGGTGAGGGCAAAGGGCCTTGGGCTAGAGTGAGTAATGAGCTGACACCGTTTGACTGTTGCTTCTCTCTTTCTCTCTCTTTCTCTCTCTCTCTCTTTTACTCTTTCTCTCTCTCTTTCTCTCTCTCACTTTCTCTCTCCATCTTTTACTCTTTCTCTCTCCCTTTCACTCTCTCTCTTTTACTCTCTCTCTCTCTCTCTCTTTCTTTTACTCTTTCTCTCTCTCTTTCTCTCTCTCTCTTTTACTCTTTCTCTCTCTCTTTCTCTCTCTCTTTTACTCTTTCTCTCTCTCTTTCTCTCTCTCTATTTCCCCTCCTCTCTTTCTTTCTCTTTATTTCCCCTTCTCTCTTTCTCTCTCTCTCTATTTCCCCTTCTCTCTTTTTTTCTCTTTATTTCCCCTTCTCTCTTTCGCTCTCTCTATTTCTCCCGTTCTCTGCCCGTTTTTATCTCCCTCTCTGTCTACTTCTCACTTGGTGTTACTATCACATGTGTAAAGTGTCTATCTGTATCTCTCTCTCTCTCTCTTTCCAGATATCTTTTTCAACATTACGCTTCGTCGTCGGACGTTGTTTTACACGGTGAACCTGATAGTGCCAACGGTTGGGATTTCGTACCTGTCAATCCTGGTCTTTTACCTGCCAGCCGATTCAGGGGAGAAAGTAGCCTTGTGTATTTCAATCCTCCTGTCACAGACAATGTTCTTCCTCCTGATATCGGAAATCATCCCGTCAACGTCATTGGCCGTGCCCCTCCTGGGCAAATACCTCCTCTTCACAATGTTCCTAGTCGGCCTTTCCGTTCTCGTCACCACCATTGTTCTCAATGTGCATTATCGAAAGCCGTCGACTCATAAAATGGCTCCTTGGGTCCGGCATTTTTTCACTAGGATACTCCCCAAATTCTTACTCATGAGAGTCCCTGAACACGTTCTGCACTACAATGCCGATCCGGCCGGTAAGTTGCTTTCTTTTTATTCTTCGTCTCCTTATTTTATCCCAGTTTTTTTGCCCTCGCCCTCTTCCTCCCTTGAGACTTTCTTTTTTTTTTTCGTTCTGTACTGTACCTCTGACAACAACAAGGGGGATTTTTTCCTTGGGTTTCTTGGATGTTTCTTCCCTTAGGAATGTACGTACATATGTATTGACATATGTATTTACATATGTATTTACGTGTACGGATTCATACGGAGGCCCCAGTAGAATTACAGGCCCAGCTCACGTCACCTCTTCTCTTCAATTTAATTGGAATTCTCAGCATCTCAAAAAAACTGCCCTCTTGTATAGATTGGTTTACGCGCCTCTTGGCACACTCTCTTCAGTCGAGGGTTCTGTACACACTCCCACGATCTTTCTTCATCTCTCTCTTTCCTTCTGTCTCTGTCTCTATGTATTTCTCTCTCACTATCCCTGTCTGTTTATTTCTAATTCCAGCTAAAAAAATTTCTCTCTCTCTCTTTCTCGCTCTGTCTGTTGTTTTTTCCTTTTTTACTCTCTTTCTTTCTGATATCATCCATTTTCTCTCTTTCTCTTCATCTTTTTCTATTCCTATTTCTCTCTGATTCCCCTTTCCCTCACTCTGTCTTTCTCTCTGATTCCCTTTCTCTCACTCTCTTTTTCTCTCTGATTCCTCTTTATCTCTTGCTCTTGTATTCCCATTTCCCTGACTTTCTTTTTTATTCCTCTCTGATTCTCTTTTTTCATACTTTCTCTCTCTTTTAATTTCGGAATCCCCTTTCCCTCACTTTCTCTCTCTTTCTTTCTTTCGGAATCCTCTTTCCCTCACTTTTTCTTTCTCTCTTTCGTTTGGAATCGCCTTTCCGTCACTTTCTCTCTCGCTCGTACTCTCTTATTCCTTTTTTCTCACTTTCTCTCTCGCTCATACTCTCTTATTCCTTTTCTCTCACTTTGTAACTCGCTCCCACTCTCTTATTATATTTTTCTCCCTTTCTCTCGACTTCAATCTAACCTCTCTTTCCGTCTTGCATTTTCTTTCTCTCTCCATTCTCTTTCTTGCTTCCCTCCTCTCTCTCTCGCTCGCTGTTTCGTTTCTTTTTGTTTCTCACTACCTTTTTGATTCCACCTTTCTTTTCTCTCTCCCTCTCTCCTCTCTTTCTCTATTGTTCCCTATAATAACATTTGCCCTTTCGCTCCCTCCTTTGCTCTCCCCGTCTTTCTCTCTAATTCCATCTTACTTTTCTCTCCATCTCTCTATCTCTTTCTCCCTTCTTTTTCTCTTTCTGTCCTATCTTTTTTCCTTTCTCTCTCTCTCTTGTAATCCATATACTTTGATTTTACTCCCATTTTGTCAACACGTCTTGCCATCAGTTGACTTTCGCCTTCCGTTCCTATTTCCTGAGTCCCACATTCGACTCCCGTACAGGGCGGATCTTATCAAACTCACTGAGTTGCTACCAGTGTACGGGAGTTTCACAATAACAGCCTCGTCTGCATATGTTATAGCGAAATGCTAGGCCACTAATAGAGAAAAGAGCGGATTTATTGGCGGAGAATGAAATAGAAAAAAATATTTTTTGGGAAACTACACATTAGATTTGAAGAGGAAAGTGAGTGTGGCTGTTTGTTGGTTGGTGTATGTGTACGTAAATATGCATGTACATATGTGTATTATGCATGTGCATATGTGTGAAGTGTGTAAACAAGTAGTGGATGGTACAAGGCTCTGGATGTGTATTTTTGTCTTTATTGATGATTCCCAGCACGGATGAGTCCGAGTGGCTCTCGAGAAGATGGTTGCAATGGATTCCAAGGAGTCTCCCGTCTGAGCGGATTAAGTCTCCAAGGATTCTCTGGCTTCCTTGAGCAAGGAGCCCTGGAAGGCTACCCGGGCACTGCCTCCACTTCATATGGGCTCAATGGCCCAGAACCCGACAATCTGAAGAAGAAATTTCCCTTTGAAATTCAAAAAGCCATCCACAATGTTGAGTTTATTCAAACACACATGATTCGGCAGGACGCTTTCGATGCGGTATGTTCCATTTTTTATTTATTCTTAAATTCAAAATCCTCGTCCTTTTCCCCAAATTTTAAAATTCCCACTTGAATGTATAACAAACAAAAATTGCAAAATTGTCTCAAATGTTTGTTTTCCAAAATATTTTTTAGGGAGAATTATTTTTTTTATTTTGAGGGAGAACTATTTTATTTATTTGAAGAAAATCTTTCATTTATTATGAAAAATTATCTGTTTTATTTATTTTTAGAAGGACATTTTTCGTTTATTTTAAGGGAGAATTACTTTATTTATTTTTAGGGAGCATTCTTCCAATTATTTTTGGAGATAAATGTTAGAAAAATTACACTAAAATTTCAAATTTTACCGCTCGAAAGTTGCGGTATGTACTGCAAATATATTAGCTGATGTTTAGTACAAGTACATATATAGATTTTGAGGGTATTTCTCGTGAAAATAATGAATTAAATTGTTATTTCCACGTAAATGTATAAACTTGCGGGCGAAAAACTATTTCGTTTAAATTGAAAATTTTTTTCTGAGAAAAATGGACCTTTTTTGGAGGAGAAAGTGTGGGCGGCGGACTGGAGAAAAGTGGCAGTCAGTGAGAGTGTAAAAAGATTGACATTGGCATTCAATTTGGTTTTGAGATTTATTTCCTTCCAACGCATGTGAAGAGTATATAACTTTCATTCAAGTCAATCTCGTATAGTGGCGGGTACATTCAAGTAAAAAGATAATGTAGAGCACGATTTTCTCCGGGTCCTTTCGTCTTTCCATTCTCTCTCCCTCCCAACTTTCTTTTTACAACGAATAGCCCAACCACTTTACTTTCTTTTTTCTCTCTCTCTCTCGCTTTCCTTTTCTCGCTCTCTTTCTCTCTCTTTCTCTCTCATACTCCCACTCTCCTCCCACTTCCATTTATTTTATGTTGGATGTAACCACGCACTTTTGTCTGGGTGGTCCGTCGTTTGTTGTGCTTTTTTTTGGGTGGAGAGTCATTGTAATTTGCTTTCACTATTTTGACTCCCTTTCCGTTATTTTCTCATCCATTTCCTCCCTCCAAAATGACTTCTCTCGTCTTTTTATTTTCATCCTCTCTTGTTTTTATTTTCTGATTATCCCTTCTGTTTTTCCAATTTTTCTATCTTTATATTTTCTTATTTATCTCTCTTCTTTTATCCGCATTCTACTTTTCCGTTTCTCTCTCGTTTTCGCTTCTCTCCCTTCTTTTTTCTTTTTTCCTTCTCATTTTCTATCTCTTGTTTGTTTTGCATCTTCATCTTCATTTCTGTATTGTTAATGTTTCTACTTTTGCCTCTACTTCTGTTTCTGTTGAATCGTTTTCCTTACATTTTTGTCTGTTTCTCTTTATTTTTGCTTATTTTATTCTCCTTGTTATTTGTCTACTTCTATTTTTCTCGCTTATTTTATTCTCCTTGTTATTTGTCTATTTCTATTTTTCTCGCTTATTTTATCCTTATTTGTATCTATTTTTGTTTTTCTCTCTTATTTTATTCTTCTTTTAGTTTCTTTATTATTTGTCTCTTTTGTTTTTTCTCTTTTTTCTCTGATTTTATTCTCGTGTTATTCTCCCATTTATTTGTATCTTCTTTGTTTCTGTTATTTTATTTTCCTTTGATTCTCCCTTTTATTTTTATTTTTTTGTTTCTGTTTTTTTATTTTCCTTTGATTCTCCGTTTTATTTTTAGTTTGTTTGTTTCTGTTATTTTCTTTTCCTTTTATTCTCCAATTTATTTGTATCTTCATTTCTTTTTTCTCTTATTTTTCTCTTATTTTATTCTTACTTTTATTTGTATCTTCTTCTTTTCTGTTTTCTCTCTCTCGTTTTTTGTATTTATATTTTCCTTTTATTCTCCCTGTTAATTGCCTCTTCCTTTCGTGTTTTCTCTTATTTTATTCACCTTTTATTTTCCCTATTAGTTGTATTTTCTTTCTCTCTTCCGTATTCTTTCTCATCTCTCTTTTCTCCCTCCGTCTTATACTTTTTTCTTTCTTTGGTGCACTCTTTCAATTTACCCCTCGGTTTCCTCTCTCCCAATTCTCTTTTGTTCTTTCTTTCTGTCAATCCATGGATTGTTTTCAAACTTTATCTTACTTTCATGGTTGCTTACATCCCTTCGTCTTCTACCATTCACCTCCTCCCACTCTCCTTGTCGCCTCTCCCATTGAAAATTCCGCTCGATATGGTCAAATACGGATGTGCCAGGGAAAATAAAGTGTGTGAAAAATCATTTCTGTGGATGTTGTTTTGCCCTCTTTTATTTTGAGTCTGTGGGTATATCGGTTTATTTGTGTGTGTATCTCTCTCTCAATGATTTTGTTGTGATTACAGGAGGATCAAGATTGGGGATTTGTTGCTATGGTCTTGGATAGAATGTTTCTCTGGTTGTTCAACATTGCTTTCTTCCTTGGGACAATTGCCATTCTCTTGGATGCTCCAGCACTTGTGAGTTTTTTCTCCATTTTTATACACAATTGGACGTGATGGTGATCTGCATTTATTTTGATTTTAGATTTCCAATAATTTTTATGTGATTTGGACTTTCTCCAATTTTCCTGGAATACAAAATTCTTTAAACACAATGCTTGTGCTAGTATTTCAAAACAGAAATTTCAAAGAATGTTACTGAAAGCTAAATACAATTTTACAAATATTTACAAAGTAAAAAAAAGGAAGCTCATGAAAGCTTTTCATTTTCAAGTTTGCAGCTAAAACCAGGAGAAAATTATTTAAAAAAATCATAATTATATTAATCATTCCTCTGAAATGAATTTAAAGTTCGAAAGTAATATCTTAAAACAATATTTTAATACCATATTTTGCAGAATATTTAATTATTTGTGAATTTGTCTTAAAACTTTCTCTCAACGCTCTAACACTTTCAGATTTTTTTTAAACAAATTTTTCCTCAAAGGTGAAAGTCAAAGAAAGCTGCTTATAATCAATAATGATAATTAAAAAAGAAATAATTTTTGAATTATTACTTTAATTATTATTAACACAAATTTTTTTCCGAAGGTGAAAGTCAAAGAAAGTTGTTCATAATCAATAATAATAATTCAAGAATAAATAGCTTTTGAATTAATATTTTAATTATTATGACTACAAATTTTTTCCCGAAAGGTGAAAGCCATAGAAAGTTATTCATAAGCAATAATAATAATTCAAAAGCAATAATTTGTCACAGTTGAAAACACCCTTTGTATAAAAATCACGCCCCAAATAATTCCTTATCACCAAATTTCCCTCAGCTATCCCACTTTCCCTTTTCCCAATGATATAATTAGCCATACAAAAGCTGCTCCCCAAAAAAACTTTCACCACAGAAGTTTGTCCAGCCCCAAATTGAATTTCCTTTCCCCTTTCAAAAAAATTTGTTTTTCCCTCTCCCCGTCAATTGTATTTGTCTATCTCTCATTCTCTCTTTGTTTTCCCCCCATTGAACAGTACGACTACTCGGAGGCGATTGACAAAGTAATTTCAACGATCAGCAAGAAACAATTCACGTTTGATACTGACATCTAAAAAGGCTGGGATGTGATGAAGTGGGGCGGGCTTCTCCCCTTCCATGAGAGGCGCTTCAATTTACAAAGTCCACATGAATCGACCTTCCCTTTCGTGTTTCCCATCGTATTCCTTGCCCCTCTTTTGGTCTCTCCCTTTCTCTCTCTCTCTCTCTCTCCTCTTCATCTTGTGAAGAAGTGTTTGAAAATGTGAGCGGCGTCATAATGATGAAAGGTCCTTTCTCTCCGTCTATATCTCTGCTTTCTCTCCGGGAGAAAGAGGGGCGTCACCAACACCAGAATGCACTTGAGAATGAAGGACCGGACAAAAACAGAAGGGGAAAGGAGAGAGAGAGAGAAAAAAACAGAAGAGGAAGAACCGGAAGAAACATAAAAGAGAAAGTAAGAGACAGAAGAAAGAAAATCAGGGGAAAATAAGAGACAGAAGAAAATGAAGAGAAATAGGAGAAACTTAAGAGAAAAAAAGAAGATTCGAGGGGGAAAAAAAGCCCCATCCACTACACTTTCTGTCCCCTCCATCAAATTCATCCTTGCCATTAGTGGTTCAATGCTCAAAACTAGCCATACGTATATTTACTCAACCTCTTGTCTGCAATTACGACCATACTTGTTGTCCTCTCCTCCCTCCTCCTCTGGACCGGAAAAGAAGAAACAAGGAATCAGTGAGCTCAAACAAAAAAAAAAGAAAGTCTCTGCCAAAAATAAAAGCTTCACCCTCCCCCCAAAACCCACCCAAAATATCAATCGTTATTCTCTCCAGCCCTCCACTTTCACTTGGGAAAAAATGGAAACCAAAGGAGGTACTTGAATCGGATTTTATATGGTTCCCTCCATATGCATTTGTATACATATGGGTATACATATGGGTAAGTCCATGTGTGTATGGGCATATGTGCAAATGCATGTGAATACATACATATACATACATACGTGTGGGCAAATGCATTTGTGTACCTACATACATACGTGTTAATGCATTTGTACACATACATATACATATGTACATACGTGGTAGTGCATTTGTATATATACATAAATGTACATATGTGCTAATGCATTTGCGTACATACATATGCATACATATGTGTACTTGCATTGATGTACACACATATACTTAATGTGTAAATGCATTTATATGTACATGCATACATATGTATATATCTCTTGTGTGTGTCAACCCTCTGCCTTTCTCTTCGGGGTAAGGCTTTCCCCATAAGATTTGGGGTCACCTCTGGCTTTTTATACGGAAATACATGGATATAAATATATCACAGGTGTAATTAGGGAGATATTATTAAGTACTATTAATAGGTGCTCTTCCTAATGAGGTTATACACAAATAAGTGTAGGTACGCACATATATATCTACATATATACATATGAATCTTAGGTGTAGCTAGAATATTCGATATTTTATTGACAATTGCTCACCCTAATTTGTGGAAATCGTTCACTTTTGTTAACTTTCACCATCTTTTGTGAGGATTGTTTATTCTCTTTTGGGATAATTTTCACCCTCTTTTGGGAAAGTGTTTCACCCTCTTTTGAAGAAATATTTCACCCCAATTTGGGAAAAATGTTCATCCTGTTTTTTTGGAAAATATTTTACACCTTTTTGGGAAAATTGTTCATTCTTTTTTTTTGGAAACTGTTTTACACCTTTTTGGGAAAATTGTTCATCCTTTTTTTTTGGAAAATATTTTACAACTTTTTGGAAAAATTATCATCCTTTTTTTGGAAAATAGTTTATACCTTTTTGGGAAAATTGTTCTACCTTTTTTTTGGAAAATATTTTACACCTTTTTGGGAAAATTGTTCATCCTTTTTTTTTGGAAACTCTTGTTGAACATAATACACTGGGATTAATTCATAACTATAATACAATTGGGTGAGAATTACTGAAGATGATTTTTGCGTGGTCTCCGAGGAAAAACGGTGGTTGACACGGAGACATTTTGCAAATAGTTTTTATGGGAATAAATTTAATGTATGTACCAGCCGGGGTGCGAATGGGAGGGGGAGAGGAAATTCCATAAATAAATAAACAGTTTCTTTTGTCAACTGAAAGGAAAGGGGAGAGGTTTATTGTTCTTAATCTTGTTATGCGTCTCCTGGGCATCGTCTAGTTATTTTAAGCGGCAGAGAAAGTGGGGAAAACATTTCCCATTTTGTGGCTGGGAAAGGTTTGTTTTCTCTGGGAAAAGGTTGTTTCTCAGATTTTTCCACCCGAAGGAATGAATGGGAATTTACTTTTAGTTTTCGAGGAAAGCAGATTATCTTGGGAGTATTTGTTACATATTGTGCAAACCTATACTCAAAGGGCTCTTCTCCTTTCTCCTGAATACTCTGTATTTTTTTTGGTATTTTCATTAGGATTATATTTGTTTTTGGTACTGTTGGAACATATTGTTGTGGAATTTGGTACGTTTTGGAATTTTATTTTGATCTGTTGTGTAGTAGACATTTTATTTTACATTTGCCCGATATTTTAAAATTTAACACCATTCCCCTGTTTCTCCAAGTTATATCTTTGTCCCGTGGTCCCCCATAATCTTTAGTTTGCAAGTGCTTTTGTATTCTTGCGTTTTAAATTTCACTGTAATTTGTTTTCTTGAATTGTTCATTTTTTTCCCGCCCATCGTCTAATTTTCCTCCGTTTCTCCCGGTATCCATTTCTCAGTGATCCTCAATTGTATCCGTAATTGTTGCTGTTTCTAGTAGTATACTAAAAATATATTAATCCTCGTTTTGTTGTGCCCATCTTGTTTTCGTAACTCTTTCTTGCCATTTCTTCATTTGGGTCTATTTTCCCCGCCGGATATTTGTTAACTCAACGCCATTTGTTAACTTTCTCTAATTTTTATTAACCCAAATCTCAGGTTCCCAGAAATCATTATATAATCTGCATTTCACTCTCGGAAAATCCTTTTACGTCTGGCACCGTTAACCATTATTTCTATTAGCAATGCGCCACCAGCTAATGGG